>MU705573.1:81947-136983 GCA_026770625.1 Nicotiana glauca | reverse complement strand
GATTATCATGACTTGGTTGTGAACTCCGTGTTTATTGGAGGATTTCTATATGTTGTGAATAACATGTGAACGGTAAAATGATTATTTGATTCCTGGGAGCATTGGCTCGAATTGTGATACGAATATTGAGAGTGTATAAAACGACTTGATTCTTTGGAACGTGGGCTCAAAATAGTAGAGTGAATTAAAGGATAAGAAAAGTAAGAGAGAGAAAGCGTTGTTAATTATTCCCTTGCCAAGACATTTGGTGAACTTGTTGGTTCTTTCCCTTGCTGGGATTTTTGTCAAATATTTGCTTATTATTTTGTCCCTTAATTGTGACTGTTGTTTGGAGAGTCAGACTGTTAAATAATATTGAGGATCGGGTTGCATGCCACAACAAAGATATTGAGGATCGGGTTGCGCGCCACAACAATAATATTAAGGATCGGGTGATATATGAGGGTTGGGTTGCGCGTCGCAACAGTGATACCTGATAAATGGTATGGGTCGGGTTGCACACCGCAACAGTGATATTTGTGGAGCGGGTTGCACGCCGCAACAGTGATATTTGTGGAGCGGGTTGCGTGCCGCAACATTGATACCTGATAAATGGTATGGGTCGGGTTGCACGTCGCAATAGTGATATTTGTGGAGCAGGTTTCACGCCGCAACAGTGATATTTGTGGAGCGGGTTGCATGCCACAATAGTGATATTTGTGGAGCGGGTTGCACGCCGCAACAGTTATTGATACCATGTATTTGTATTGAGTGTTGATTCCTTGTTCATTGTGAATCGAAGCTGGTTTAATTTTGTTACTTGGGATTTCTGTTAATATTGTATCTCCCCATAGCATGTCTCCCCCTCCCATGTTGTTAACTGCCTTGTATTCGATATTCCGTTGTATATTTATAACTGCACAGGTTTATTTAGTGTCCAGTCTAGCCTCGTCACTGCTTCGCTGGGGTTAGGCTAGACACTTACCAGCACATGGGGTTGGTTGTGCTGATGCTACACTTCTGTGCATTTTTTCACAGGTCCAGGTTTTGAGCAACAGCAACGGTAGTGCGGGGGCAGGTTTTCATTTTCACGAGACTGAGGTAGCCTTGCAGGAGTCCGCAGGCCAGGCGTCTCTTCTTTATATTCTCTTTTAGACTGTTGCCTCATTGTTTTCGAGATGGAAAACTTATATAATTCTTTTAGACCATTGTATTTAGTATATTCTTAGTAGTTCGTGAGTACTGTGACACCAAATCTTGGGTAGAGGCTATTAATGACTGTTCCGCGTTATGATTCGTAATTATAAATCGGACTTCCGCTATTATTCTTGGTAAATTTCATGTTCTATATTGATGTTATAAACTATTAAAGTAATTGTCTAGTAATGAAAGGGTAAATAAGTTGGCTTGCCTAGCTACCATGAGTAGGCGCTATCACGATCCCGATTGTGGGAAATTCGGGTCGTCACAAGTTGGTATCAGAGCACTAGGTTACATAGGTCTCACAGCTCACGGACAAACTCGGTAGAGTCTGAGGGATTAGTACGGAGACGTTTGTATTTATCCCCCAGAGGCTACAGAGTTAGGAAAGTTTCGCATTTGTTCTTTCTCGTCGTACGGTTCTATTTTTCAAGTACCGATTGAATTTCTACTCTATTCCTCCGCAGATGGCGAGAACATGCGCCTCTTCATCTACCACTCAGCAGTCCGAGACCCCAGCAGCAACCCCAGTGGCTGAGCCTTAGGTTGATTTCGAGGAGGAGGTTCCTGTCCCAACAGTTCTGGTGGGCCCAGGCCAGGTCCCAGAAGGGTTTATTGCCACCCTAGTTCTTCAGGATGCTCTAGTCCGATTGGTAGGCCTCATGGAGGGTTTCATTCGAGCGGGTTTGCTTCTAGTGGTTCCGCCAGTGGTGGAAGGTCAGCTGGGTACAGTGGCTCATGCCGAGAGTGAGATCACTTTTCAGGAGGTAGCCAATGTGGGCCGTAGAGTTGAGACAACTCTGCTACAGGGAGGTAGTCATGGGTCGGATAAGAGGCCCCGTCACGCAGGTAGATTCAGTGGTACCTCGTCAGGAGGTAGAGGTTCTTATGGTAGAGGCCATCCTCCCAGGCCTTTCCAGTCAGCTCTCCGGGTCACTCATGGTACTTCAGGTGGTCATTCAGGTAGACAGGATTAGCCTCAGTTCCCTCAGCTACATCGTTCGTGTAGATGTTATGAGTGTTGTGAGTATAGTCACAACAGGAGGGTTTTTCCGAGGTTGAGGGGTGCTCAGCCGTAGCAGACGAGGTATGACCATGCTTGTAGTGATCCGAGGCACATTGTTAGATATTGTCCTTGAGTTTATGAAAGCTTCCAGCATCAGAGTTCTCGCGCTATGATTCAAGCACCGGAGGTTCCACAGCCTGCCCAGCCAGCTAGAGGCGGTGACAGAGGTATTAGAGGTGGAGGTAGAGGTTTTAGAGGTGGAGTTCAGGTTGCCAGAGGTAGAGGCCAGCCAGCAGGCAGGCCAGAGGCTGAGTCTTCAGGCGCAGATATTACAGGTACTATACTGGTTTGTAATAGAGATACGTCGGTGCTATATGACCCTGGGTCTACATATTCATATGTGTCGTATTATTTTGCACCCTGCCTGGCTGTGTCTAGTTATGCTTTGGACATTCCTGTTTATGTATCTACATCGGTGGGTGACTCCATAGTAGTCGACCGGGTGCATCGTTCTTGTGTGGTTGTTTTTGAGGGTCTTGAGACCCATGTTGATTTACTGCTTTTAGATATGGTAGATTTCAACGTTATTTTTCGGATGGATTGGTTGTCCCTGAATCATACTATCTTAGATTGTCACGCCAAGACCGTGACCTTGGACTTGCCAGAATTGCCCCGACTAGAGTGGAGAGGGACCCCAAGTGATGCCACCCGCAGTGTTATTTCATATGTTAAGGCTCGACGCAGGGTCGAGAAGGGGTGTTTAGCTTATCTGGCGTATGTTTGCGACTCTAGTGCAGAGGTTCCCTCTATTGACTTTGTTCCTATTGTTCCGGAATTCCTCGAGGTTTTCCCTTCAGAAATGCCGGGTATGCCGCCCAACAGGGATATTGATTTCTGTATTGATCAGGCTCCGGGCACGCAGCCCATTTCTATCCTGCCGTATCGCATGGTCCCGCCAGAATTAAAGGACCAGATTCAGGATTTACTAGAGAAGGGTTTTATCAGGCCTAGTGTTTCTCCTTGGGGTGCGCCGATGTTATTTGTGAAGAAGAAGGATGGTTCGATGTGGATGTGTATTGATTACCGGCAATTGAACAAAGTGACGATAAAGAACAAGTATCCACTGCCGAGGATTGATGATCTGTTTGACCAGCTTCAGGGAGCAAAGGTGTTCTCAAAGATAGACTTGAGATCTGGCTACCGTCAGTTGAAGATTAGGGTGTTTGATGTCCCTAAGATAGCATTCCGTACTCGGTATGGGCACTATGAGTTTTTAGTTATGTCATTTGGGTTGACCAATGCCCCAGCAGCATTTATGGAGTTGATGAACCGAGTTTCAGGACCTACCTAGACTTGTTCGTGATAGTCTTTATTGACGATATTCTGGTGTACTCCCGCAGAAAGGAAGAGCACGTTCAGCACCTCAGAGTGGTTCTTCAGACTCTGAAGGATAGTCAGCTATATGCTAAGTTTTTGAAGTGCGAGTTCTGGTTGAGTTCGGTTGCATTTCTGGGTCATATTGTATCAGCAGAAGGTATTTAGGTGGACCAGAAGAAGATTGAGGCAGTCAAGTATTGGCCCCGACCAGCTTCAGTGACTGAGATTCGGAGTTTCTTGGGGTTAGCAGGTTATTACCGTCGGTTCGTAGAGGGGTTTTCTTCTATTGCAGCCTCGATGACCAGATTGACCCAGAAGGGTGCCGAGTTCAGATGGACAAATAAGTGTGAGGCGAGCTTTCATAAGCTCAAGATAGCTCTGACTACGACACCGGTATTGGTTCTGCCCACGGGTTCAGGGCCTTACACAGTCTATTGTGATGCTTCCCATATTGGGCTTGGAGCAGTATTGATGCAGGATGGCAAAGTCATTGCCTATGCTTCGAGACAGTTGAAGATCCACGAGAATAATTATCCGGTTCATAATCTAGAGTTGACAGTTGTTGTTCATGCTTTGAAGATTTGGAGGCATTATCTATATGGCGTGACGTGTGAGGTGTATACGGATCACAAGAGCCTTCAGTACCTGTTCAAGCAGAAGGAGTTGAAAGTGAGGCAGCGAAGGTGGTTAGAGTGGTTGAAAGATTATGATGTTACTATCTTATACCACCCAGGTAAGGCCAATGTGGTGGCCGATGCATTGAGTAGGAAGTCCGCCAGCATGGGTAGTCTTGCTTATATTCCGGCCAGCCAGAGACCGCTTGCTTTATATGTTCAGTCTTTGGCCAATCGATTGGTGAGATTAGATATTTCTGAGCCTAGCAGAGTGTTAGCTTGCACGGTCGCTCGTTCTCTTCTATTGGAGCGTATCCGTGATCGGCAATTTGATAATCCCCATTTGTGTGTCCTGAGAGATACGCTGCAGCATGGAGGTGCCACGAAAGTGACCTTAGTGATGATGGAGTTTTGAGATTTATAGGTGTGCCCAATGTTGATGGGATTCGAGAGTTGATCTTATTAGAGGCCCATAGTTCTCAGTATTCTATTCACCCGGGCGCCGCGAAGATGTATCAGGACTTATGGCAGCATTATTGGTGGCAAAGAATGAAGAAGGATATTGTTGCGTTTGTGGCTCGGTGTTTGAATTGTCAACAAGTCAAATATGAGCATCACAGGCCCGGTGGTTCATTTCAGAGGATTGAGCTTCTCGAGTGGAAGTGGGAAAGGATTACCATGGATTTCATTACTGGACTTCCGTTAACTCGGAAAACGTTTGATGCCATTTGGGTCATTGTTGATAGGCTAACCAAGTGAGGCATTTCATTCCAGTGGCAGTCTCCTATTCATCCGAGAGGTTAGCTGAGATTTATATCAGGGAGATTGTCCGCCTTCATGGTGCACCGGTATCCATCATTTCGGACCGTGGTACGCAGTTTACCTCGTGCTTCTGGAGAGCAGTTCAGCGAGAGTGGGGCACCCAGGCCCAGTTGAGCATAACAGTCCATCCGCAGACGGACGGTCAGTCCGAGCGGACTATACAGATTTTGAAAAATATGCTCCGAGCCTGTGTCATTGATTTTGAGGCTCGTGGGACCAATTTTTGCCTTTAGCAGAGTTCGCCTACAACAACAACTACCAGTCCAGCATTCAGATATCTCCGTATGAGAAATTGTATAGTAGGCGATATCGGTCTCTAGTCGGATGCTTTGAGCCGGGAGAGGCTCGGTTATTGGGTACAGACTTAGTCCAGGAGACCTTAGATAAGGTCAAGGTCATTCAGGAGAGGCTTCGTTCAGCTCAGTCACGACAAAAGAGTTATGCGGATCGTAAGGTCCGAGATGTGGCTTTTATGGTTGGTGAGCAGGTATTGCTCCGGGTGTCGCCTATAAAGGGCGTGATGAAGTTCGGAAAGAAGGTCAAGCTTAGCCCTAGATACATTGGTCCGTTCGATATTCTTGATCTAGTAGGAGAGGTGGCTTATAGACTTGCATTTCTACCTAGCTTATCAGCCGTGCATCCAGTTTTTCACGTGACTATGCTTCGGAGGTATCACAGCAATCCTACCCATGTGTTAGACTTCAGCACTGTCCAGTTGGACAAGGGTTTATCTTATGAGGAGGAGCCGGTAGCTATTCTAGACCAGCAGGTTCGTCAGTTGAGATCTAGGAGTTTTCCCTCTGTGCGTGTTCAGTGGAGAGGTCAGCCCCAGAGGCCTCGACCTGGGAGTCCGAGTCTGATATACTGAGCCGTTATCCACATCTGTTCCCCGACTCAAGTACTTCTTTCTTTTGTCGATGCGACAACCCAAAGGATCATCACCTGTTTCCTCATTCATTCCGTGCTTCCGAGGCCTTGAAAACCTTATTTTTACTTGTCTCGATTTGCGTGCGCAGTCCGAGCGCGTAGCTGGAAAGCTTTTACGTTGAAATACGTGAATTCTGTGAAAAATTTGAAGAATTTTGATATTAATATGATTAAAGTTGACTTTGGTCAACATTTTGAGCAAACGGACCCGGACCCGAGGTTGGACGGTCCCGGAAGGTCCGTAGAAAAATATGAGACTCGGGCATGTGCCCGGAGTCGAATTCCGAGGTCTAGAGCCCGAGGAAAGAATTTTTATGTTAAATTATTTTTCTGAAATAATTAAGGAAAATGGAAATGGAAATTGAATAGAAGATATGGTATCGGGCTCGTATTTTGGTTCCGACGCCCGATACAAGTTTTAAATATGTGTTAAGTGCTTTCTGTGAAGTTTGGTCGCAATCGGACGTCGTTTGACGTGTTTCAGACTATAAGTTCCAAGTTTGAAAGTTTATGAAGTTTAGAAGAAAATCATGAGTTTTGAGGCTTGATTCTATGTATATGATGTTATTTTGGCGATTTTATTGCGCGAGCAAGTCCGTTGGATGTTTTTGAGGTTGTGTACATGTTTGATTTGGAGCCCCGAGGGCTCGGGTGAGTTTTCGATAAGCATCGGATTGCATTTTCTCATTTTTTTAAAAATCTGGTATTTTCACTGCTGGTGTCTTCGCAAATGCGAAGAAATGATCGCAAATGCGACCACCTGATCGCAAATGCGAAAAAAGGGAGGCCTGGAAGGTATTGCAAATGAGAAGAAGAACTTCACAAATGCGAAGGGGCAGGGATCGCAAATGCGAGACCTTCTTCGCAAATGCGAAGGCCCCGATTTTTGCCCTGGCTTCGCAAATGCGAAGCTTTGTTCACATTTCCCAAGTTAGCAGGTCCTGGTTCACAATTGCGAACCTTAGTTTGCAATTCCCACTTCCGAGGCCCAACAAATTTTATACTTAGTGGAATTTTCATCACTTTTCACCATTCTTTCAAAACTGAAACACCATAGGCGATTTTTCAAGAGCAAACTTCATACCAAATCACTTGTAAGTTGATTTTTACACAATTCTTTCAATCTTTAACATCATTAAACATGTTTTCCACTTGAAATCAAGGATTTTCATGGGTGAAATTGGGGTTTTGGGGTAGAACCTAGGTTTTCTATAAATTGGGGAGTTGGACCTCGATTTGAGGCCCGATTTCAAAACAAATTATATATTTGAGTTCGTGGGGTAATGGGTAATCGGATTTTGGTCCGAACCTCGAGTTTTGACCACGTGGGCTCGGGGGCATTTTTGGAATTTTTGGGAAAAAACATGGGAAAATCATNAGTATGATGTATAGGCATGGTGACGAGTATCTATACATTGGTGTCTAGCATGACCGTGAGTCCTTATAATGCGATTATCATGACATGGTTGTGAACTCCATGTTTATTGGAGGATTTCTATATGTTGTGAATAACATGTGAACAATAAAATGATTATTTGATTCCTGGGAACATTGGCTCGAATTGTGATACGAATATTGAGAGTGTATAAAACGACTTGATTCTTTGGAGTGTGGGCTCAAAATAGTAGAGTGAATTAAAGGATAAGAAAAGTAAGAGAGAGAAAGCGTTGTTAATTATTCCCTTGCCAGGACATTTGGTTGAACTTGTTGGTTCTTTCCCTTGCCGGGTTTTTTGACAAATATTTGCTTATTGTTTTGTCCCTTAATTGTGACTGTTGTTTGGAGAGTCAGACTGTTAAATTATATTGAGGATCGGTTTGCACGCCGCAACAATGATATTGAGGATCGGGTTGCGCGCCACAACAATAATATTGAGGATCGGGTTGCGCACCGCAACAATGATATATGAGGGTTGGGTTGCGTGCCGCAACAGTGATACCTGATAAATGGTATGGGTCGGGTTGCACGCCGCAACAGTGATATTTGTGGAGCGGGTTGCACGCCGCAACAGTGATATTTATGGAGCGGGTTGCGCCGCAACATTAATACCTGATAAATGGTATGGGTCGGGTTGCACGCCGCAACAGTGATATTTGTGGAGCGGGTTTCACGCCGCAACAGTGATATTTGTGGAGCGGGTTGCATGCCACAACAGTGATATTTTTGGAGCGCGTTGCATGCCGCAACAGTTGTTGATACCATGTGTTTGTATTGAGTGTTGATTCCTTGTTCATTGTGAATCGAAGCTGCTTTAATTTTGTTACTTGGGGTTTCTGTTAATATTGTATCCCCATAGCATATCTCCCTCTCCCATGTTGTTAATTGCCTTGTATTAAATATTCCATTGTATATTTATAACTGCACAGGTTTATGTGGTGTCCAATCTAGCCTCGTCACTACTTCGTCGGGGTTAGGCTAGACACTTACCAGCACATGGGGTCGGTTGTGCTGATCTTACACTTCTGTGCATTTTTGCACAGGTCAGGTTTTGAGCAGCAGCAACAGTAGTGCTGGGGCAGGTTTTCATTTTCACAAGACTGAGGTAGCCTTGCAGGCGTCCGCAGGCCCGACGTCTCTTCTTTATGTTCTGTTTTAGACTGTTGCCTCATTGTTTATGAGATGGACAACTTATATAATTCTTTCAGACCATTGTATTTAGTATATTCTTAGTAGCTCGTGAGTACTGTGACACCAAATCTTGGGTAGAGGCTATTAATGACTGTTCCGCATTATGATTCGTAATTATAAATCAGATTTCTGCTATTATTCTTGTTAAATTTCATGTTCTATATTGATGTTGTAAACTGTTAAAGTAATTGTCTAGTAATGAAAGAGTAAATAAGTTGGCTTGCCTAGCTACCACGAGTAGGCGCCATCACGATCTCGATGGTGGAAAATTCGGGTCGTGACAATACCAAAAGTGAGGACCTCCTAATTTCATGGTAGGATTTAACATGGAAGCAATACCATAAATAGGGGGGATAGGAAAAAAATATTTTTTAAACTTTTCTTTCATTAATTTATAGCAAGTTGATAAATTTCTCCACCCTCTGAAAAATCAACAAACAAATCACATAGTGCTGAAATATAAACTAAACAGTTTAAAATAGTAGGATAATATTGCCCAGACAATTCATTTGTAGTTTGATAAAATTGTTGTAAAAAATCTATAAGAATTTTTATATTATTCCAATCTTGATTTGTAAGGATTTCATCATCATCCTCACCACCAACACGAGCATTAAATGTTACATTAATTGTGTTTTTATATTCATATGCAACTACTAAACTTCCGTACATATAATTCCATCTAGTCGGACAAGCTTTAGGAACCTTTCTTTCTCTAAGGCCAAATTCATCACATTTTTTAAAATACTCTCAAAGTCTACTTCTAGGGTTTGAATAAAAAAAACTAATTAAGAGCCATTTTAACCTTTTCAATTTCTAAATTTAAATTTCTCATACCATCACCGACGATTAAATGGTAAATATGACAAACACATCTAACATGAAAACAATTACTAAATGTAGGATTTAGTGTAGTTGAAAGTGCTATAGCATTAGTGTTACTAGAAGCATTATCCATAGAAATTGACACTATTTTATCTCTAATGCAAAAATATCTACAAATATCTGCAACAATGTTAGCAATAAACTTACGTGTGTGACGTGAATTAATTTTTCTATAAGCAATAATGCGTTTTTGCATTTTCCATTCTTCATGAATCCAATGAGTAGTTACAGTAAGATAATTACAGTCATTACCACTTCTACCAATATCAGTGGTAATAGCAATCCGACAATTTATATGAGTAAATAAACACCACAAATATTGTTCATATTCATGTTTATATTTATAAATATTGCTCTTTACAGTTGCGCAAGGCCAACCTTTATAAGTAGGATCAAAAACTTTTCTAATATAATGCACAAAGTGAGGGTTAGAAGGAAAACTATAGGGTAAGAACCTAACAGTAACCATCTTTACTAATTCTTCACGATCTTTATTTGGATCGTAATATAAAATGCCACCGATCACAGTGTTAATTCCTGGTTGAACTAGATTTGAACATGTACTAGGGTTAACCGTAGTATCTACACTTGTCCCCTCTATCTGCGCTTTCAATTGTAAAAATCTAGCTTTATCTCTAGGGTGTGTCTTTATGTGTCTAGTCAAACTACCCATACCACTACGGTCTCCAGTAAATTTATGCGCCAGCAAACCCCCACAAGTTTTACACTTAGCCTTATTTTGTTCTCTTAATTGAGTAAAAAGGTTCCAAACAAGTGATGTTTCGGAGCATTTAGGAGGTTGTCTATTAAAAGTAAGGGTTTCTACAGGTGGGTCGTGCGGGGCACCAGCTTGGTTATTAACAGAACTAGTAGGTGTATCATCTAAATCCAGTTGGGTTTCATCTACATCATCATTTTCCTCATCATTTTCTAAGACAGTTTCATTAGGATAAAGAGCATTCGTAACTTCTTCATTTAATTGTTGACCTGGTGCAACATCATGGCGAAATTGACTCTCGGAAAATTGAAAATATGGGTTATCACTATCAAGAATAATATGTGACGGAGGACGGGTAATAGGTCTGGGCCGGGGAGTCGGGGGAAGGGTAGTAGCTTGGCTACTAGATTCACCAATTTTAGATTTTTCCTCACCACCAAACATTTTTTTCAAAGAAAAGGCCATATTAATTACAATTATACAAACTAAAACAAACAAAACTATATTCTTAAAACTTAAGAGTTGGAATGAGTTTACCGAATTGACGAACAACTTCTTGAAAATTGAAAATCGTTGAAGACTTGAAGACTTGAATAATGAACAATTCACCAACTTCACAATTTTTTACGAAATTGCAATAATAAAATAAGCAATTATAGAAGAGAATTAGATATAGATTGAGAGAGATTGATGTATTTATGAGTAAAAATGAAAGAATGAAGGGGTATTTATAGTTGAGAATTGGAAAAAAGTATAATTATATAAATTTTGGGGTTAAAATAAAATTTGGGGGCCAAATGGCTATTTTTTAAACTCCCAAACGGCTATTTTTTGATGGCCAAAGGCTAGATTTTAAACTCCCAAACAGCTATTTTTAAACTCCCAAACATCTATTTTTTGATGGCCAATGGCTAGATTTTAAAATCTGACCGTTGGTCATTTTAATTTTTTTAATTATAGCCGTTGAGGACTATTTGGCCTGTTAGGTCCGGTTGAACCGGCCCAGGCCTACCTGCCGATCCCGGGCTTAGCGATGCCGGGCTCGTGGACGATATGGGTAAGACCGGCCCGCTGCGAGCTTATTGCACCATCTGGGATTGGCCCACTGAGACCGTCCGTTAGGCCCGTTTGGATGGCGGTCCCGGGCTGGGCCCGACCCACAGTGCCGCCTTAATGCAAGGGGAGTCTTGCAAACGTGAAGAGGAAAGTGGGAGGCTGCTGGAATTTGCCTTCGTGAATGCGAAAGGGAAGTTGCGAACACTAAGAGGTGAGCTAAGCTACTACGCGAACGCGGTGGAGAGATCGCGAACGCATAGAAAGAAAACTGGGCCTGAGGTCATTGGCCTATGCGAATGCGAGGCCTTGTATGCGACCGCGAAGGGACTGGGTAACTGGCCTTCACGAACGCGAGCGACAGGCCGCGAACGCGAACGCGAAAAAGGGCGGACCTGGGCTGGGCAGAATGTTTAAAATTGGGGTTTGAGTTCATTTCACCCATTTTTCTCTTGGCTTGGGCAATTTTTGGAGCTTTTGAGGAGGGGGTTCCGTCATTCATCATGAGGTAAGTAATTTATGCTAGCTTTGAGTTAAATACAAGGTTTATATATGGATTTAGACATGGAAATTTGTAGAAAACTTGGGGTTTGAGGGAAAACCTAGAAATTGACATTGCTTGGAATTTGACCACGATTTTGGGTATGAAATTGAGAGTAAATTATATATTTGAGTTCGTGAGGTTATGTGTAAACTTATTCTTTAAAAATTTTGAAAATCCGGGCACGTGGGACCAAGGGCATTTTCGTCAACTTTTTGATCGGAGTTAGGAATTGTTATAAATTGGGTTGTAATGAATAATTGAGTATATATTAATGTATTGGTATCAGTATTGGCTAGCTTAGGAGCTTTGTTCTTCGGTTCGAGTCTTCGAAAGAACGTGGAATGCCGGTTATGGATCTTTGGAGCGAGGTGAGTCTCCTTTCTAACCTTGTAAGAGGGAATTGTCTCCATTGGTGAAATAATTGGTTATGTGCTCCTAATTGTGGGGGCTACGTATGCATGAGGTGACGAGAGTCCGTGCGTAGTTACTATTATGCTATTGTCCGGGTAGTCTAGGATCAAAAATCATGCTGTACTTGGATTATTTGTAAACTTATTAACAGTTAGAATTGCTTAAATCACATCGAATCAGTAAATGAATATAAAAAAGGATTAAACTTTATTTTTCTTCAACCATTAAAGGAAAATTTTCTTTTACTGAAATAAGCATTTCCCTATAAACTCTTAATTGGTTGTTTGATGGTGTGTGTATATATATGTGTCCGCGTCGCATGTATGATTCACGATTGGGATATTTGTTTATTTAATGTTGACTGCGTCGCATGTATGATACGCGAGCGATGTAATAGATATATCTATGCTTCGTGCCGTTAGACCCTTGGCAGTGCATATTTTACATTTTTGTTGGATCAGGCCGTACAACCTCGGCATGATTTGCGCATGCTTGTATTGCTTACCTTGAGATTATTTGAGATTAATATTTTCTCTCCCTGACTTGAGATAATTGGAAACTATCAGATTTTGAATCCGGAGACTTTTTAATATAAAAAAATAACTTTCACCTGTTCATGACTCACTTGAAATTACTCTCATTCCTAATAAATCCTTGATTATTTGCATTAATGATATATCATTATTGGACCACTAGAAAGTGTCGAAGTCGACCATCTCGTCTCTACTTCTTCGAGATTAGAAGGGATACTCATTGAGTACACGTTGTTTTCGTACTTATACTACACTTCTGTGCATTTTTGTTGGACAAGCATATGTACCCCCTTGGCCTACGAGGCGTAGCAACATGGATGATACTGGGACTAGGTCAGTTGTATTGCTCAAGGCGGCCCACAACTAGTATAGTCCCTTTCAGTATATTGTATGCACTTTCTGTCCATTTGTATTCTAGACGGATGTCTTATTGTATTGTTTCTTAGAAATAGCTCATGCACTCGTGACACCGATTTCTGGGGATGTCTATGGGTTTATTCAGAAATTTAAAGCTGTCAAATGTTTCATCACTTATTCAGTAGAATTTATCACATATTGTTTAAACGCATAAAAGAAGTGGTTTCGAAAATATTTAAAACGAGAATTTAACTAAGTATTATTGGTTGGCTTGCCTGATAGCGGTGTCCGGCGCCACCACGGCCCTTAGTGGATTTTGGGTCGTGACAACATGGTATCAGAGCACTAGGTTACTAGGATCTCACGAGTCATGAGCAAGTCTAGTAGAGTCTCGCGTATCGGTACAGAGACATCTGTACTTATCCTCGAGAGGCTGCAGGACTGTTAGGAGTACTTCCCTTCTTGATTCCTTATCGTGCGATTTGATCCTTGGAGGCGTATGACTTTAATTAATTCCTACTCAATCTTATGCGACGCGAACCGCTTGTTATAAATCGAGAATTGAAGAACCGTAATGGTACTACAGATGTGGTGCGAGATGTTTCTCCCGGTATAGCTGATCGGATTATTATCGTCGCTTTGTAGAAGGTTATTTTTATTGTTTCAGCCCAATAGCGGTACCTCTGAGGGCTCTGAGGCTAGGCACAAGTTTCCATGATGCTTACGAATGATTGTTCTACAGTATTTATATGATGGTAGGATATTTGCCTACATGTAGGGGCATTGAATGACTTGAAGGGAAGTTTACTCAGTGCGTGATTCAGTATTTTACTTCCGGCGGGGGAAAGGTAATCAGACTAAGAATTTTCATATTTGGGATGATGGAGTAACGAGGTTTGGTATTTGCGAGCGTAGAGGAATTCTAATCTGTGATGAGGTGTCATTGTCCTTGTTGAATGTACTAAGCTTTCTGGTGTTATGACCTTCTACAATTTTCCTTTGTGCCAAGCTATGGTGAAATAATATCGAAAATGCGGCTGTCAGATATCGCATGGTGCGGTAGTTCAGGGTTGAATCAATGTTTCTGATGTCAACAGTATGAGAAAGATGATCTTCCGAAAGGTGTAAAGTTAGCAGCAATTGTGGGTTCAAGTTCCACAAAGATAAGAGTTTATTTAAGGCAGCAACTGAGCGGCAAAGGATGAGGAAAGACATGTGGGAAGTGTCAGGTGGTAGCTAAAAATTTCTAGAAGGCCGAGTATAATAGGCCAAGGGTCGAGTAGTCGATGAAGGGGATGAGTTCCGCCAAAGTGGGAGAGTGACGGAGTTGTATATGGGCATTGAAGTAGTATGAATTAGGAATTTTAATGATTGATGATTTGGGGTCTACAGATTTAATATGAAGTATGGGCTATTATACGACAAAGGATTTGATATAACAGGAAGGAGCTGCTTGAATGAAGAAGGATACAATATAACTTTGAATTGGAGGGATGTTGTCGCACATTTATATGATGTCCACGAGGGGTGAATGAACTTGTGCAGCTAGAGAGTGAGCTCGAACTCGAGATAGGTTATTGTTGTCGTAGTAATTGTACCGTGTGCAGCAGCGTTGGAAGATGTCGGGTAGATTTCCACAGGTGGGTTATTTTCTATGAGCAGGCTAGCGGTCGCGTGGTTGGCGAGGCTTCTACGAAGAATTCTATTGGCTATACAACAAAGAGATCGGTTGTGCAAATGTAGTTGAGGATTCAGAGTATAAAAGGGGCTTTGCAGAAAGATTCCGAGAATGTTGGCAGTTGATTGCGCAAGGTTATGCGAATAAGAGATAAAGAATCCCGGTAAATTCTAGAGTTGTGTAGTAGTGGCTTCAAGCTAAGTGAGAGCCCCACTGCCTAGGATTGGGTTGCATGGTTAACTACTTATGAAGTTTCTGGTTATTAGCATATTGATGAGTTATTTCAGCTACGGTAAAATAACATACGTGTTAATTTGAGCAAAGGAATTATTAAAGGTGTGCTATCGTTGGCCTTATTGGACCATGTTCAGACTTGGGGAAGGATTCAGGATTTGTGCTTTGTATAGATGCGGGTTCCAAGGGAAGTGATTCTGCCAGGTGCTTCACCAAGAGGGTATTTATGTGATAGAAGACTCGTGGAGTTGTTTGTATTCGGGGCCAAGTCAGAGCGGGAGGCGCTCAACAAGGATCCTAGAGAATTCAAAATATAAGGTGTGATGCCTAATGATTTCGAGCCTATAGGTACGGTTAAGAACCAAGCTTCGTAGTAGCCTATGAGAAGAGGAACAAAATGTTCTATGATGTTTTGACTTGCGATGTAGCAATTGGGAGGTACGAAATTGTTCGTGGGATTTGAGACAGCATGGTCTTGTGATTCAAGGTCACGCGAGATGAGTGCGGATGGAGAGTGTTATGTGCTGAAGGATAAATTAGAAGAAGATAAGATGGTTAGCCATAGATGAATTGACATATTGGTGGCAGTAATCGATCCCTTCAGCAAATTATGCAAGTGATTTATGGCGGTACGTGTGAGGCCTGTCGACCGCCGTAATTGATGTTATTCAGAGGTATTCCATTGTTATGGCATGTTATGTATAGGCGGATCCCGGAAGGGTTATGGTGGGTTAGACCACTAATTAGATATTTGCATATTTCCACGGCTGTGAGAATTCACCTGTGTGTTGCTATGGTTCTCCTGAAGCGAGTTAAGTGAAAAGCATTTATATGATAAAGTGTTAGCCTAATAGTGGTTCCGAAGCTATGATGAAAAGTATGTTCTATTATATGTCTGCATGTTAGATGCAGTGAGTGGTATGGAATTTGAAGTAAAGATCAAGGTAACATCTCGGTGTGGACAAGGATGTCACGAGCTCAGATGAGTAGGAAAGGAGTTTTGATGTTTAAGGTACGTTGGTATTGTCTTCAGCATCACCTGAGATCGTTATTTTGTAAGGAAGGCCTTGCATCCGGGTTCAGGATTTTTGATCGTTTTTCAGTATTAGTGCGGCCGGTGGTTTGGATGTACAGACCTGTTATCTTATACGGAAGTGTGAGCGTGCCCCGCGGGAAGGTTGTATTATTGTGGCATGTAGCCACTTGATTGATTGAAGAGTTAAACCGAGTATACAGATTGTAGTGATGTCGTTAATTGAGAATTGGTGCCTGGAAGGCACTCAGTTTATTGAGTTTTGGATTGTGGATGATTACTCCAGTTATGATGGTTGTTCTTATGTGGTACAAGAAAAGGGGAGTTATTATGGACCTTGAAAGGTTATTAACCTAGTTCAGTGCGATCAGAACCAACTTGAGGTCTGTCGATGGATCTAAATGGGAATATGGAACCTAAATCAGACCAGATGTGTTCATTTCAGTAATACGCTCCTTATGGAAGAGTAGTTAGGGTGTTATTTTATCGTCAACTATTTCATGTAATGATGTATTGCACCGTGCGAGTTGTGAGGTGGCTTGATGAATTGCTTATGTGTTGAGGTTCCACGTTGAGATGATATTATATGAGTAAAATGGCTCTTGAGATTCAGATCGTATATCGCACCTCCATTGTGCTTGACTGTTGTAGCTTATGGCGCTATATGTCTCCCCAGGGATGGAATTGTGCACTTAACGTGCTTGTGACCAAAATTTGGCATTTTATTGTAATTAGAAATTTAGCTCAATGTGCATCTCCTTATGTGAGATCTATGTTTGGATAGGGTGGCACGACGCCATAGTTACGTTGCTTGGATCGGGTTGCACACCGCAGCGGAGTGATGCTTAGTGCAGTTCCCCGTGTCCATTCTTATATGTTCGGTTTCCTATTTTTTTGTAAGGAAAGCTCATATTAGCTGTGCACCTGCGTCGCATGTATGATTCGCGAGCGGTGTAATTGAATTTCCTTCTCAAAGTTTGCTTTCCCTTGTATCGCGTTTGATATAGTAGGCTATTGGCACATTGTAGCATCATATGAGACTTTTGGTCCTGTCGGGGTGGCTTATTGCCTGAGCAGTTTGTACTGGGTAAGACGAGATCATTGAATTTGAGATCAGTGCAATCTGAGTATATGAAGTATATTAAGGAGCTAAGACCATTATTCGGTTCAGAATGAGGTGAGGGTTCTTGTTAGGAGTATAGACCTAATGATTTGTTGATTCAACAATTGGTTATGAAATTCTACGCCTATCTTCTATTTTGGCGGTATTGTAAGAGTTAGAGTAAGAGCTATTCATATCATGAGGTGCGTTGTGAGCATCAGAGTCATGGAATTTTCACTAAATTGATCAGAGAATGTTATTGTGGTCCTATGAGTTAAATGGTGCAATGTGTGAATTCAACTAAGGTATGCAGTCACGTCTTGGTACTGCGTGTAGTGATTGATACGGTGAGCGTATGTTGGAAACAGGTTGGGCATAGAATTCCGGATGTTGGAATTAGGCTCTAAGGATTATATTTTTGAATAAAAGGAAATATCTTCAGAATTGATCGAGCTACTGTGCTCAACTGAGTTGTGGTAGCACGGGAAGGTGCATGAGGTGTTAAACAATGATTTCAGACTACTTCAGTGTAGTTCTCAGCACGTTCGAGGACGAACGTATGTTTAAGTGGGAGAGAATGTAATGACCCGACCGGTTGTTTTGAGACCTAGCGCGTCGTTCACCAGTCTGAGGCCATGAGCAGCTTCATTTCAGGTGATATGACTTGTACGCGTGGTCGGAATTGAATTTCGGTAAGTTCAGAGTTGATTTGGGATGAGAATTCTCATTTTGAAAGCTTAAAGTTGAAAGAATTAACTAGGACGCCATTTTTTAGTAAACGACCTCGGGATATGGATCTGAAGGTTCCAGTAGGTTCGTATGATGATTTCGGACTTGGGCATATCCCGGATCGGGCCTTGGATGACCCGGGAGCATTTGGCGCCTCTTGTGGAAGTTAGCATTTTGGAAGAAATTTCATAAGTTTGGCTTGAAGTTTCCGTTTGGGATTCCAAGTCAGGTATCTGGTTTTCTTCTTCGCGAATGTGAAGGGAGTCTCGTGAATGCCTGAGGAAAGGAGGCTGCTGAATTTGGCCTTCACGAATGCGAAGAGGAAGTCGGGAACGCAAAGGGGTGGGCTGAGTTGCTACGTGAACACGGGGGGAGAGATCGTGAATGCGTAGAAGGAAAATTGGGCCTAAGGTCATTAGCCTACGCGAACGCGAGGCCTTATATACGAACGCAAAAGGGCTGGGTAACTGGTCTTCGCGAACGCGAGCGACAGGCCACGAATGTGAAGAAGGGCGGACCTGGGTTGGGCAGAATGTTTAAAATCGGGATTTGAGTTCATTTCACCCATGTTTCTCTTGGCTTGGGCAATTTTTGGAGCTTTTGAAGAGGAGGTTACGTTATTCATCATGAGGTAAGTAATTTATGCTACCTTTGAGTTAAATACAAGGTTTATATATGGATTTAGACGTGGAAATTTGTAGAAAACTTGGGGTTTGAGGGAAAACCTAGAAATTGACATTTCTTGGCATTTGACCACGATTTTGGGTACGAAATTGTGATTAAATTATATATATGAGTTCGTGAGGTTATAGATAAACTTATTCTTCAAAAATTTTGGAAATCCGGGCACGTGGACCCGAGGGCATTTTCGTCAACTTTTCGATCGGGGTTAGGAATTGTTATAAATTGGGTTGTAATGAATAATTGAGTATATATTAATGGATTGGTATCATTATTGGCTAGCTTAGGAGCTTTGTTCATCAGTTCGAGTCTTCGGAAGAACGTGAAATGCGAGGTGAATCTCCTTTCTATCCTTGTAAGAAGGAATTGTCCCCATCGGTGAAATAATTAGTTATGTGCTCCTAATTGTGGGAGCTACGTACGCACGAGGTGACGAGAGTCCGTGCTTAGCTACTATTATGCTATTGTTCGGGTAGTCTAGGATCAAAAATCATGCTGTACTTGGATTATTTGTAAACTTATTGATAGCTAGAATAGCTTAAATCACATCGAATTAGTAAATGAATTTCAAAAAGGATTAAACTTTATTTTTTTAAAATCATTAAAGGAAAATTGGCTTTTACTGAAATAAACATTTCCCGATAAACTCTTAATTGTCTATTGACGATGTGTGTGTGTGTGTGTATATATATATATGCCCGCGTCGCATGTATGATTCGCGAGCGGGATATTTGTTTATTTAATGTTGACCGCGTCACATGTATGATATGCGAGCGGGGTAATAGATGCATCTATGATTCGTGCCGTTCAACCTTCGGCAATGCACATTTTACATTTCTGTTGGATCGGGCCGTACGACCTCGGCATGATTTGCTGTCATGACCCGGATTTCCCATCCTCCGGAATTGTGATGGCGCCTACTCGTAGAAGCTAGGCAAGCCACAAATTTAGAATGCATAAATAATTTTGTTTTAAATCCATTTTTTACCAATTTAATTGACAGAAAATAAATAATTAAACAACAGCGAAATTCGTAATTTAGCGGAAGACTTAAACGAAATAAACCAAAATAATAAGAAAAATCCACATATGCCTCTACCCAGAACTGGTGTCACAACATTCACAGACTACTAAGATTTAATACATACAACCGTTTGAAAGAAAGTAACACTGTCTGTCTCGAATACAAGAGATAACAGAACATAAATAAAGATAGAGGAGACGCCTGCAAGGCTACCTTAGTGTCTCGGTGGGCTGAAGGCTGGCTCCCGAGCTACTACTATTGTCCGGTACCTAGATCTGTGCAAAAGAGCACAGAGTGTAGTATCAGCACAACCGACCCCATGTGCTGGTAAGTGTCTAGCCTAACCTCGGCGAAGTAGTGACGAGGCTAGACCAGACTACCACATAAACCTGTGCAGTTATATATATATATAGCGGAACAGAGATACAGAGATAACCAAATCAATATGAGAGGGGGAGCATGCTATGGGGAAAGTAACAATTCCAAGTAAAAGTCATCAAATAACGAAGGAAACAACATAACTCTGACATAAATAAAGAATCAGAAAGTAGCAAGTGCACGGCATCACCCTTCGTGCTTTTACTCTCATCCCCAAGCAATGATATAAAAAATCATACACGGTATCACCCTTCGTGCTTTTACTCTCTTTCCTCACATATAATCAATAGAATCAGAATAGAATGGTACATCATGCGGCACGACATCACCCTTCATGCTTTATACTCTTTCATCACAATAAGCAAATAATGCACGGCATCATTCTTCGTGCTTTACACTCTTTCCTCACAATAAACAAACAATGCATGACATCACCCTTCGTGCTTTAACACTCTTCCTCACTCAAACAACAATCACAAAAAAGGGGCAAGGGAATAAACAAAATAATAATAGAAATCCCGGCAAGGGAACACAATTAAACAATTAAATCCTGGCAAGGGCACAACATCAATAATCTCATTATCCCGGCAAGGGAGGTAATTAACAAGGCAACAATATCCCGGCAAGGGAAAAATTTAATAACTCTTTCTCTTTATTTTACTTTTATTTCATTACTCACTTACCACTTGAGCCAATGCTCCAAAGGGTTAAAAAATCTCATATACTTTCACAATTGTAATATAACTTGAGCCAATGCTCCTCGATGTTCATAGGTCACAATTTCCTTCCACAAGCTTTTCACAACAAATAGGAATCATCACCAAGGTATGAGAGATACAACAAAATCAAGATTATTCACAATTTAAAGACTCACGGTCATGCTAGAGACCAACGTATAGATACTCGTCACCATGACTATACGTCGTACTCGACAATTACCACATAGCAAATAGGACTCAACTCCTAATCCCTCAAGCTAAGGTTAGACTAAACACTTATCTCGAACTTCCACGACCAACTCAATCCTTAGCAACCGCCTTTACTTTAGTATTCGGCTGCAACTCAATTGTATCTATACATAAATGACTTCATAACATCAAATAATGCTAAACAATTCGAATCCAATGCCTAATTATAGCTTTCCAATCATTCTTCCAAAAAATCCAAAAATCGACCCCGGGCCTGTTTGGTCAAAACACGAGGTTCGGACCAAAATCAAATCCCCCATTCACCCACGATCCCAAATATATAATTATTTCCAGAATTCGACCCCAAAATGAGGTTTAAATCACCATTAAAAAAAAGCCCTAGTTCTACCCAAATTCCTAATTTTCTACCCTTAATTACATGTTTTAGGACTAGGAATTCAATAGATGTTGATGGAAAATGAAGAAAAAAAGTTAAGGATTACTAACCCAAGAAATTATGGTGAAGAATCACTTCAATTATCGCCTAAGAGCTTGGAGAAGAAGAGGTTTTGTGAAATTTTGATGAATCCCGTATGCTACTGTTCTGAGGTTTTAAAAATTTAACGAGGCGAAAAATGGTCTATGCGATCGCGAAGAAGGTCATGCGATCGCATATGGTAAGGGAAAGTTGATCATTGCGATCGCGAATCAAACATTGCGATCGCATAGAAGAAAGGACTTCGCTTCCCAGATTTGATTTATTACATCGCAATCGCGGAGGAAGAATGCGATTGCATAGAACAAATTTTGAACTTCCGAATTTACTCTACGCGATCGCTGAAGGACTTATACAATCGCGTATAAAATAAATAGGACCCCCTATAATTACTCTATGTGACCGCGAGCCTACTTATGCAATCGCATAGAACAAATCACTGAACACCAGATGACAACGTTTTTTACAACTTTTCTTAGTCAAAAACCATTCTGAAACACATCCGAAACACACCCGAGCCCTCGGGGCTCCTAACCAAACACATGTACTAACTCAACACTTCATACGAACTTATCTGTGTGATCAAATATCCTATATAACCTCAAAACAATGAATCAATCCTCAAAATCATGAATTTTTCCCCAAACTTCATCAAGTTTCAAATTTAGAAATTCAAGCCCGAATCACGTCAACCAAATTTCACTGGAAGGACATAAAACATATATAAGACCTGTACTGGGCAGTGGAACCAAAATACGGGCCCGATACCATCTCTTTCTAATCAGATTTCATTTCCAATTTTCTTAAACATTTCCAGAAAACAATTTTTCTAAAAAAATCATTTCTCGGACCTCAGAATTTGATTTCGGGCATACGCCCAAGTCCCATATTTTTCTATAGACCTCAAAACTTAGCATTTTTCACAGAATTTCATATTTAAGCTTTCCGGTTACGCGCCCGGACTGCACATGCAAATTGAGGCAACTCTAAATGAGGGTTTCAAGGCCTCGGAGACACATAATTCAATTAAAAATAGGTGATGACCCTTTGGGTCGTCACATTCTCTACCTCTAAAACAATCGTTCATCCTCGAACGGACAAAAGAAGGAAGTACCTGAGTCAGGGAAAAGATGAGGATAACGGTTGCGCATGTCGGACTCAGACTCCCAGGTCGATGTCTCAGGAGGCTGACCTCTCCACTGAGCACGAACAGAAGGGAAACTCTACGAGCTCAACTAACGAATCTGCCGGTCTAGAATAGCTACCGGCTCCTCCTCATAAAACAAGTCCTTGTCCAACTGGATAGTGCTGAAATCTAACACGTGGGCTGGGTCGCCGTGATACCTCCGAAGCATGGACATATGAAACACTGGATGCACGGCTGATAAGCTCATCGACAAAGCAAGTCTATAAGCCACCTCTCCCACTCGATCAAGAATCTTAAACGGACCAATGAACCTAGGGCTAAGCTTGCCCTTCTTCCCAAATCTCATCATGCCCTTCATAGGCGACATTCGGAGCAATAGTCGCTCACCAACCATAAAAGCCACATCTCGAACCTTGCGGTCTACATAGCTCTTTTGTCTAGACTGAGCTGAACGAAGCCTATCCTGAATGATCCTGACCTTATCCAAGGCCTCCTGAACCAGATCCGTGCCCAACAACCGAGCCTCTCCCGGCTTAAACCATCCAACCGGAGACCGACACTGCCTACCATGTAAAGCCTCATAAGGAGCCATCTGGATGCTCGACTGGTAGTTGTTGTTTTAGGAAAACTCTGCTAAAGTCAAAAACTGATCCCACGAACCACCAAACTCAATAACACAAGCTTGGAGCATATCCTCCAAAATTTGAATAGTCTGCTCGGACTATCCGTCCGTCTAGAGATGAAACACTATGCTCAACTCAACCCGTGTGCACAACTCTTGCTAAACTGCTCTCCAAAAGTGCAAGTTAAACTGCATACCCCGGTCCGAAATGATAGATATGGGCACATCATGAAGGCGAACAATCTCCCGAATATAGATCTTTACTAACCTCTTAGAAAAATAGGAGACTGCCACAGGAATGAAATGCGCTGACTTCGTCAGCCTATCAACAATGACCCATACTGTGTCGAACTTCTTCCGAGTCAGCGGAAGTCCAGTGACAAAGTCCATAGTGATCCGCTCCCATTTCTACTCGGGAAGCTCAATCCTCTGAAATAAACCACCAGGTCTCTGATGCTCGTACTTAACCTGATGACAATTCAAACAACGAGCCACATATGCTATGATATCCTTCTTCATTCTATGCCACAAATAATGCTACTGCAAATCCTGATAAATCTTCGCGGTGCCCGGATGAATAGAGTTCCGGGAGCTATGGGCCTCCTCCAAAATCAACTCTCGGAGTCCATCCATCCACGTTAGGCACACATACTCGACCCTGCAATCTCAAAACTCATTATCATCTAAGGTAACCTGCCTGGCACCTCCGCGCTGCATCATGTCTCTAAGAACACACAAATGGGGATCATCATACTGCCGATCACGGATACGCTCCAATAATGAAGAACGAGCAACCGTGTAAGCTAAGACACGACTTGGCTCAGAAACATCCAGTCTCACAAACTGATTGGCTAAATCCTAAACATCCAAAGCAAGCAGCCTCTCATCGACCGGAGTATAAGCAAGACTGCCCATACTGGCTGACTTCCTACTCAAAGCATCGGCCACCACATTGGCCTTTCCCGGATGATATAAAATGGTGATATCATAATCCTTCAACAACTCCAACCACCTCCTCTGCCTCAAATTCAACGTTTTTTGCTTGAACAAGTACTGAAGACTCTTGTGATCCATGAACACCTCACATGCCACGCCATACAGATAATGCCTCCAAATCTTCAATGCATGAACTATGGATGCTACCTCCAAATCATGAACCGGATAGTTCTTCTCATGAATCTTCAACTGCCTCGAAGCATAGGCAATGAATTTGCTATCCTGCATCAAAACTGATCCAAGCCCAACACGGGAAGCATCAAAATAGACAATATAAAGCTCTGAACCTGTGGGCAAAACCAACACCGGTGCCATAGTCAGAGCTGTCTTGAGCTTCTGAAAGCTCGCCTCACACTCATCCGACCATCTAAACTGGGCACCCTTCTGGGTCAATCTGGTCATCGGGGCTGCAATAGATGAAAACCCCTTCATGAACCGCCGATAGTAGCCTGCCAACCCCAAGAAACTCTGAATCTCTGTAGTTGATGCTAGTCTAGGCCAGCTTTTGACTGCCTCAATCTTCTTGGGATCAACTTGAATACCCTCTGCTGACACAACATGACCCAAAAATGCAACTGAACCCAACCAGAACTCACACTTCGAGAACTTAGCATACAACTGATTACCCTCAGAGTCTGAAGAACAATTCTAAGGTGTTGCTCGTGTTCCTCCTGGCTGCGGGAATATATCAATATATCAATATATCATCAACGAAGACTATCATGAATGAATCCAAATAAGGCCTGAACACTCGGTTCATCAAATCCATAAAAGTGCTAGGGCATTAGTCAATCTGAATGACATAACCAAGAACTCATAATGGTCGTACCGAGTGCGGAATGCTGTCTTAGGGACATCGGATGCCCTAATACTCAACTGATGGTAGCCAGATCGCAAGTCAATCTTGGAAAATACCTTGGCACCCTGAAGCTGGTCGAAAAAATCATCAATCCTCGGCAGCGGATACTTATTCTTGACTGTAACCTTATTCATTTCCGGTAAACAATACACATTCTCATTGACCCATCCTTTGTCTTGACAAATAACACCGGCTCACCCCAAGGTGAAACACTGGGTCTAATGAAACCCTTGTCAAGCAAATCTTGCGATTGTTCCTTTAACTCCTTCAACTCAAACGGCACCATATGATACGATGGGATAGAAATGGGCTGAATGCCCGATACCAGATCAATGCAAAAGTCAATATCCCTGGCGGGTGGAATACCCGACATGTCTGAAGGGAAAACATCTTGGAACCCACGAACAATGGGAACATAATCAATAGAGGGAACCTCAACACTAGAATCGCGGACATAGGCTAAATAGGCCAAACACCTCTTCTCAACCATACGTCGAGCCTTCACATACGATATAACATTGCGGGTAGAATGACCAAGAATCCCTCTCCACTCTAAACGGGGCATACCTGGTAAAGCTAAGGTCATAGTCTTGGCACGACAGTCCAAGATAGTGTGGTAAGGTGATAACAAGTCCATCCCCAATATAATATCGAAGTCAACCATTTCTAAAAGCAACAAATCTACATGAGTCTCAAGACCCCCAATCACCACAATACAAGAACGATTGACTCGATCGACCACGATAGAATCACCCACCGGTGTAGACACATAAATAGAAACACTCAATGCATCACTACGCATGACCAAATATGAGGCAAAATAGTATGACACATACGAATACATAGACCCCAGATCAAACAACACTGAAGCATCCCTATCACAAACCAGAATCGTACCTGTAATAATTGCATCCAAAGACTTAACCTCGAGCCTGACCTGAAGAGCATAACATCGGGGTTGGGCCCCACCACTCTGATCTACCTCTCTAGGATGGCCTGCTATTGGCTGGCCTCCACCTCTGGCGATCTGAGCTCCACCTCTAGTACCTCTACCTCTACCTCTAGTACCTATACCCCCACATCTAGCTAGCTAGGCAGGTTGTAGAACACCTGGTGCTTGAACCATGGCATGGGATCCCTGATGCTGAGAGCTACTCGGTGCATGAGGGCAAAACCTAGCAATGTTACATGTGTCACCACAAGTGTAACAAGCCCTCGGTTGTTGAGAATGCTGACCCGGTCAACCTGAGTGACCACCCTGGAATCTTTGAAGCGACGGTGTACTAATAGGAGCTGGCGGTGCACTGAAGAGCTGCTGATTAGAATAGTGCGTATGAGAACCATGGCCACTTGAGGCACCATGAGAGACCTGGAGTGCTGACTGGAATGGCCTAGAAGGATGACCCCTATCATACGAATCTCTACCTCCAAACGAGGCACCACTAAATCTACCTGACTGACGGGGTCTCTTAACTGCTCTATGACCACCTCTCTATGATAATACCATCTCAACTTTTCGGGCCATATTGGCCGCCTCCTGGAGGGATATCTTACTCCCAGCTTCTCTAGCCATCTGGAGATGAATAGGATGAATGAGCCCATCAATAAACCGTCTCACTCTGTCCCTCTCAGTGGGAAATATAATAAGAGCATGGCAAGCCAAATCAATGAACCTGGTCTCGTACTGGGTGACTGTCATAGATCCATGCTGGAAACACTCAAACAGCCTCCGATAGGCCTCTCGCTGTGTAATAGGGAGAAACTTCTCCAGAAATAGCTACGTAAACTGCTCCCAAGTCAAGGCTGGCGACCCTGCCAGTCTAGCTAAGTAATAATCCTTCCACCAAGTCTTGACGGATCCAGACAAGCGAAATATAGCGAAATAACCCCATTGGTATCAACAATACCCCTGTTCCGAAGAACCTTGTGGCAGCAGTCCAAATAATCCTGAGGATCCTCGGTAGATGCACCACTGAAGGTAGTAGTGAAGAGCTTGGTGAACCTATCCAATATCCATAAAGCATCGGCAGACATAGCTGCCTCATCACCGGCCTGGGCTACCACACCCGCTGAGCTGCTCCAAGTGGCTGAATTGCTGGAGTTTGAATTTGGGGAGCTACCTGCTCCGGAGTACGAGTAGCAGGAGTCTGGGCTCCTCCTCCAGCCTGAGAAGTTGCTGGTGCTACAGGAAGTAAACCTGCACGGGTGACACTCTTTATGAGCCCCACCAATCGAACCAGAGCGTTCTGAAGAACTGGGGTGGCAATAAACCCCTCTAGGACCTGAGCTGGGCCCACCAAAACTGCTAGGGCCGGAACCTCTTCTTCAAAATCAACCTGAGGCTCCGTCACTGGTGCTGCTTCTCGGGGCTGAGCTATGCCCCTATCTCAGCCTCTAGCATAGCCTCGGCCTTGCCTTCTGCCCCGAGTGGGTGCTGCTGCTGGGGGCTCGGGATGCTGAGTAGTAGATGAGGAAGCACGTGATCTCGCCATCTACGAAAGAACATAGTAAAAATTCAATTAGCATTGAGAAACCAAATCGCACGACAAGAAAGAACAAATGTGAAACTTTTCCTAACTCTGTAGCCTCTGGGGGATAAATACAGACGTCTCTGTACCGATCCCTCAGACTCTACTAAGCTTGTCCGTGAATTGTGAGACCTATGTAACCTAGAGCTCTGATACCAACTTGTCACGACGCGAATTCCTCATCCTCGGGAGTCGTGATAGTGCCTACTCGTAAAAGGTAGGCAAGCCACACATTTAGAATCCATAAATACTTTTGTTTTAAATCCATGTTTTTACCAATTTAATTAACAGGAAATAAATAATTAAACAACTACAAAATTCATAATATATCGGAGATTTAAACGAAATAAACCAAAATAATAAGGAAAATCCACATATGCCTCTACCCAGAACTGGTGTCACAACATTCACGGACTGCTAAGATTTACTACATACAACCGTTTGAAGAAAGTAACATTGTCTGTCTCAAATACAAGAGATAATAGAACATAAATAAAGATAGAGGACACGTCGGGCCTGCGGATTCCTGCAAGGCTACCTTGGTATCTTGGTGGACTGAAGGCAGGCTCTCGAGCTACTGCTGTTGTCCAGTACCTGGATCTGTGCAAAAGAGCACAGAGTGTAGTATCAGCACAACCGACCCCATGTGCTGGTAAATGCCTAGCCTAACCTCTGCGAAGTAGTGACGAGGCTAGACCAGACTACCACATAAACCTATGCAGTTATATATAAATATATACTGCAGAACAGAGATAACCAATTAATATAGGAAGGGGAGCATGCTATGGGGAACGTAACAATCCAAGTAAAAGTCATCAAATAACGAAGGAAATAACATAACTCAGGCATCAATAAAGAATCAGAAAGTAGCAAGTGCACGGAATAACCCTTCGTGCTTTTACTCTCTTTTCTCACATATAACCAATAGAATCAGCACAAAATGATACATCATACGGCACAACATTATCCTTCGTGCTTTACGCTCTTTCCTCACAATAAGCAAACAATGCACGACATCACCCTTCGTGTTTTACGCTCATTCCTCACAATAAATAAAAAAATGCATGGCATCACCCTTCGTGCTTTAACACTCTTCCTCACCCAAACAACAATCACAAACAAGGGGCAAGGGAATAAACAAAATAATAATAGAAATCCCGATAAGGGAATAGAATTAAACAATTAAATCTCGGTAAGGGCACAACATCAATAATCTCAATATCCTGGCAAGGGAGATAATCCACAAGGCAACAATATCCCGGCAAGGGAACAATTTAATAACTCTTTCTCTTTCTTTCACTTTTATTTCATTACTCACTTACCACTTGAGCCAATGCTCCAAATGGTTAAATCATCTCATATACTTTCACAATTGTAATATAACTTGAGCCAATGCTCCTTGATGTTCATAGGTCACAATTTCCTTCCACAAACTTTTCACAACAAATAGGAATCATCACCAAGGCATGAGAGATACAATGAAATCAAGATTATTCACAATTTAAAGACTCACGGTCATGCTATAGACCAACGTATAGATACTCGTCACCATGCCTATACGTCATACTCGACAATTACCGCATAGCAAATTGGACTCAACTCCTAATCCCTCAAGCTAAGGTTAGACCAAACACTTACTTCGAACTTCCACGGCCAACTCAATCCTCAACAACCGCCTTTCCTTTTGTATTCGGCTGCAAATCAAATGTACCTATACATAAATAACTTCATAACATCAAATAATGCTAACAATTCAAATCCAATGCCTAATTATAGCTTTTGAATCATTCTTCCCAACAATCCAAAAATCGACCCCGTGTCCGCTTGGTCAAAACACGAGGTTCGGACCAAAATTAAATCCCCCATTCACCCATGATCCCAAATATATAATTATTTCCAGAATTTGACCCAAAAATGAGGTCTAAATTACCATTAATAAAAAATCCCAAGTTCTATCCAAATTCCTAATTTCCTACCCTTAATTACATGCTTTAGGCCTAGGAATTCAATAGACGTTGATGGAAAATGAAGAAAAAAATAAGTTAAGGATTATTAACCCAAGAGATTATGGTGAAGAATCGCTTCAATGATCGCCGAAGAGCTTGGAGAAGAAGTGCTTTTGTGAAATTTTGATAAATCCCGTATGCTACTATTCTGAGGTTTTAAAAATTTAACTGGGCAGAAAATTGTCTACACGATCGCAAAGAAGGTCATGTGATTGCATAGGGTAAGGGAAAGTTGGTCATTGCGATCACGAATCAAACACTGCGATCGCATAGAAGAAAGGACTTCGCTTCTCAGATTTGGTTTAATGCATCGCGATCGTGGAGGAAGAATGCGATTGCATAGAACAAATTTTGAACTTCTGAATTTACTCTACGCGATCGCGGAAGGACTTATGCAATCGCGTATAACAAAAATAGGTTCCCCTATAATAACTCTATGTGATCGCGAGCCTACTTATGCGATCGCATAGAGCAAATCACTGAACACCAGAAGACAGCATTTTCTGCAACTTTTCTAAGTCAAAAACCCATTCCAAAACACATCCAAAACACACCCGAGCCCTCGAGGCTCCTAACCAAACACATGTACTAACTCAACCTCAAAATCATGAATTTTTCCTCAAACTTCATCAAGTTTCAAATTTAGAAATTCAAGTCTGAATAATGTCAAACGACGTCCGTTTTCAACCAAATTTCACTGGAAGGACATAAACAATATATAAGACCCGTACCAGGCGCCGGAACCAAACTATAGGCCCGATACCATCTCTTTCTAATCAGATTTCATTTTTAATTTTCTTAAACATTTCCAGAAAATAATTTTGTAAAAAATTTATTACTCGGACTCGGGACCTCAAAATTTGATTTCGGGCATGCGCCCAAGTCCCATATTTTCCTACAGACACCCCGGGATCGTCAAATTACGGATCCGGGTCTGTTTTCCCAAATTGTTGACCAAAGTCAAATTTATTCATTTTAACATCAAAACATAGCATTTTTCAAAAAAAATCATATTTAAGCTTTCCAGCTATGTGCCCGGACTGCGCAAACAAATCAAGGCAACTCTAAATGAGGTTTTCAAGGCCTCGGAGACACATAATTAAATTAAAAATAGGTGATGACCCTTTGGGTCGTCACATTTGCGCATGCTTGTATTGCTTGCCTTGAGATTATTTGAGATTGATATTTTCTCTCCCCGACTTGAGATAATTGGAAACTATCGGATTTTGAATCTGGAGACTTTTTAATATAGAAAAAGAACTTTTACCTTATCATGACTCACTTGAAATTACTGTCATTCCTAATAAATCCTTTATTATTTGCATTAATAATATATCAAACCACTAGTAAATGTCAAAGTCGACCATCTCGTCTCTACTTCTTCGAGATTAGACGGGATACTCATTGAGTATACGTTGTTTTCGTACTCATACGATACTTCTGTGCATTTTTGTTGTACAGGTATATGTACCCCCAATGGCCTACGGGGCGTAGCAGCATGGATGATACTAGGACTAGGTGAGTTGTAGTGCTCGAGGCGGCCCGCAGCTGCTATAGTCCCTTCCAGTATATTGTATTTACTTTCTGTCCATTTGTATTCCGGACACATGTTGTATTGTATTGTTTCTTAGAAGTAGCTCATGCACTTGTGACACCAGGTTCTGGGAATGTCTATGGGTTTATTCAAAAATTTAAAGTTGTCAAATGTTTCATCACTTATTCAGTAGAATTTATCACGTATTGTTTAAAAGCATAAACGAAGTGGTTTCAAAAATATTTAAAATGACAATTTAATTAAGTATTATTGGTTAGCTTGCCTGATAGCGGTGTCCGGTGCCACCACAACCCTTAGTGGATTTTGGGTCATTACAAATACATACTCTAAAGAGACTCTGCTGGTTGCGGGTCGTCTCGAGAGATGTAGCTCACCTAAGTCTCTATATCAACCATGCTGCTACGCCCACTAGGCCACTAGGGATACATGTGCATGTGCAACAAAATGCACAGCAAGTGTAGTATGAGTACGAAAATAATGCGTACCCAGTAAGTATCTAGTATAACATCGAATAAGTAGTAATGAGAGGTCAACTCCGACACTTACTAGTGGTCCAATAATATCGGGCACAGTAAAGGGTTGAGTAAACATGAAATCGAACAAATATATGAAATAAGCAAGTATAAACACGTGATACATTTCCCCTCTTTATAATTTTACTCAAGCTCTCAACTAGCAAGTTCCTTCCGTAACTGGAGCATATATATAGATATGGTAGATTTCATTAAGGAAGTTTTCATAATTCAAATCAGGAAAAAATCCCCCAGTTTCATTGGCTTGGCTTCTAGCCAAATGTCATGCACGACTCCATGAGACTAGTATATATATATATTGGAAATGCCGAGGTGTACGGTCCAATCCAACATAAAAGTAAATTGTGCACTTACAGAGGGTCGAATGACGTGAATCATAGATGCATCTACTAACCTGCCGAGGCGATCTGCCCGCTCCCATAAGAGTAGCAGAAGTAAATACCCCTCTCGTGAATCATACGTGCGACGCGGTAAAATATAGATTTATGGAATTTTTCCGCTCGCAAATCATACATGTGATGCAGTCAAATATAAATTTATAATAAATTAAAATATGTTTCTTGATTCTTTTCAAAAATAGAGAAAATTCAACGTGAAGCTTTTAAGGTAATTTTTCCCGCTTGCAAAACATACATGCGACGCAGTTACACATAGATTTCTTAAGTTATTAAAAGATTCCTAAATTAGTTTTTGAAAGTCCTAATTTTAATAAAGACACTTAAATTCTTAAATTCCTCAATTAATATACCTTTCAACATAATTATTACGCAAACTCAATCTTACTTCTTCTCAAGGCAAACAATATCAACAAAGCATGATGTAACCTAGGACTACCTGGACATAGGCATAATAGTAGCCACGCACGGACTCTCGTCACCTCGTGCGTACGTAGCCCCCACAATTAGGAGCACATATTTAATTATTTCACCTATGGGATTAATTCCCTCTTACAAGGTTATAAAGGAGACTCACCTCGCCCCCAAGTTCCATAACCAGTTTCCAAGCCCTTCTGCTGACCCAAATCGATGCACAACGCTCCAAACTAGCTAAATAATTATGCAAACCCATTAATATATGCTCAAACACTCATTATAATCCAATTTATAACAATTTCTAACCCCGATTGAAAAGTTGATGAAAATCACCCTCGGGCCCACATGCCCGGATTCAAAAAAGTTTGAAGATAAAGTTTACCCATAACCTCACAGATTCAAATATATAATTTACTCTCAATTTCATGCCCAAAATCGTGGTCAAAATTCAAGAATACCAATTTCCAGGTTATTCCTAAAAATCCCAAATTTCTACTACTTTCCATACTTTAATTCACAATAAAATCATGTATTTAACTTGAAAGAGGTGGGATTAACTTACCTCATGATTGATGATATAATCCCTCTCTTCAAAGGCTCCAAAATCACCTAACCAAAGTGAAAATGTATGGAAAATGAGCCAAAACTCATTTTTTTAAAGAACACACTGCCCAGCCCGACCTCTCGCACATGCGGTCCACCTGCCGCTTCTGCGGCTCTGCACCTGCGGAAGTTTGCAGGTGAGGTCAAAGCTAACTCAATCGCGTTCACTTTAGCGGATCCTGGACCGCTCCTGTAGTCTCGCTTCTGCAGGAGCCGTATCGCACCTGCGGCCCCAGCCTGGTAAAGTCCATTTCCGCTTTTGCGACACTAAGACCTCTTCTGCGGCTCCACACCTACGGCCCAAGCCTCGCAGGTGCGGTTACACCTAAAAGCAGTTGCTTCATTCCTTCTTCAAATTCCAAATTTGATCTGTTACCCATCTGGAATCCACCCGGGGCCCGGGGGACCCCGACCAATCATACGAACTACTCCCAAACCATAATGCAGACCTGTTCGAGGTATCAAATCACATTAAACAACGCTAAAATTGTGAATCACACTCCATTTCAAGCTTGATGAACTTTAGAACTTCGAACTTCTCCATTCGATGCCGAAACCTATCAAATCATATCCGATTAACCTCAAATTTTGCACACAAGCCATATTCGACATTACGGAACTACTATAACTTTCGAACTCGAAATTTGACCCCGATATCAGAAGGTCCACTCCCGGTCAAACTTCTCAAATACCTTCAAATTTCTAACTTTAGCGAAATGACTCCAAAATGACTTACGGACCCCCGAATCCGGCTTCGGACGTGCCCCAATACTAGAATCACCATACAGAGCTATTCCCAGACCCCCAATCCTAAACAGACGTTGATAACACTAAAATGTACTTCAACCCAAACTTATGAAATTCTTCCAAAATGCGAACTTTCACAATAGGCTTCGAAATGCTATCGAGTCATCCAAAACCCGATTCGAACATACGTCCAAGTCTAAAATCGTCATATAAACTTGTTGGAACCTTCAAATCTCGATTTCGAAGTCATTTACTCATAAATTAAACCTTAGTCAATTCTTTCAAATTAAAGCTTCCGAAATGTGCATTTCCTTTCCATATAAATTCCAAACTTTCCAAAATTCAATTCTGACCATGCATACAAGTCATAATACCTGCAGTGAAGCTACCCATGGCCTCAACCTGCTGAACGACGTGGTAGGACGACTCAAAATGATCAGTCGGGTCGTTATATTCTCTCCCAATTAAACATACGTTCGTCCTCGAACGTGATAAGAATTGCATTGGAGTTGTCCAAAATCACTGTTTAACACCTCGTGCACCTATCCGTGCTACCACAACTTAGTTAAGAACATTAGCTCGAGAAAATATGAATATATTCTCTTTTGCTTAGGCAAATAAGCCTTATAGCCCAATTCCATCATCTGAAATTCTCTGCTAGGTTTGCTTCCAACATACGAACACCATACCAATCACTACAAGATGCACCGACACATGATTGCATACCTTTGCTAAATTCACACTATGCACTGCATAACTGACATGACCATACTAACATCCTCTGATAACAATAGCCAAAAATCCACGAATTTGATTATCCCAATGCACCTCCTGACATATATAAGTATTGCCCCAACTTTTGCAATAGTTCCACGACGGAAGAGGTGTGTAGAAATTCATAACCAACTGCCGAGTCGACAAACCGTTGAGTCTATACTCCTGACAAGAATCATTACCTTATTTTGAACCAAATAATGATATTTGCTCGTCAATATACTTCGTATAATCCGATCGCACATATACTAGATCCAACAATCTCGTCTCACCCAGTACAAGCTGCTCAGGTAATAAGCCACCCCAGACATGACGAAAAGTCTCATATGATGCTAAAATATGTCGATAGGTCACAAAGTTGAACGTGATACATAAGGAAATCAAACTTTGGAAGGGACTACTCAACGCACGCACTAATCAAACAACCGAAAAGTTGTTATAAACCTTCCTCGGAAAAATGGGAAACAACACACAAAATAGAATATAGGGGACTGTAACCAACATCTCACTGTTGCGGCATGCAACCTAATCCAAACAATATACCCGTGACAGCGTGCCACCTGATCCACACATGAATCCATATAAGGAGAAACATACCGAGCTAGAGTGCTCATTACTACAAAATACCGAATATCGGCCACAAGCACGCTAAATGCATAATACCATCCTTGGGAAGACAGATAGCGCCATATGCTATGAAACTCAAGCACAACTAAGGTGTGATACATGATCCGAATCTCAAGAGCCATCCTACTCCCGTAGCACCATCGTTACGCGGAACCTCAACATATATGACATTTATCAAGCCGTTTCACAATACACATGGCACAATATAATATTACATGAAATAGCCAACGACGAAACGACATCCAATGCCCGAATACTTCTCCATAAGGAGTGATATGCTAAAATGAATATATTTGGCATGATATAGAGCCCATATTCATATTTAAATCCATTCATAGACCTCAAGACGCTTCTGATCGCACCATACTAGGATAATAACCTTTCATGGATCCATAATAACCCACTCTTCCCTATAACATGAAAGAACAACCATCATAACCGGGACAAACTTCCACATGAACCGAACACCCTCTAGGTATAAATTCTCAAATTAGTGATATTACCACCATCTTCACACTTGGTTTAAATCTTCAATCAATCAGGTGACTACATGTCACACTTATGCAGTCACCCCGTAGGGTATGCTCCCACAATCTTCCGCACAAGGTAACAAGTCTGTACATCCATACCACTGATCATACTAGTTGCAAAGCAAATCAAGAATCCATAACCAGGGTGCAAAGCCTCCGACACAAAATACTGATCTCAGGTGACGCTGAAGACAATACCAGCTCACTCCAAACATCCAAACCCTCTTCCTGCTCATCTGAGCCTATGACATTTTTGTCAACACCGACTGCAACTTTGGTCCTAATTTTCAAATTTCATATCGCTCACCGCACTTAATATGCCAATATGCGATAGTACAAGAATTTCATCATAATTCCTGAATCACTAATAGGCTAAACACTTCATCACATAGAAACCTTTTACTCACCTCATTCCAAGAGAGCCATAGAAACACGCGAGTAAATTCACATAACCGTAGAACATTCAAATCCTCAAGTAGTGGTCTAAACCACCATATCCCTTATAGGATCCGCCTACACATAACATGCCATAATACTTTAATACTAACAAATTAGATCAATTACGGAGACCGTCAAGCCTCGCACATACCATCACAAATCACATGAGTAACTCAACATAGTGAAGGACCTGATCATTACCACTATCATGTCGCTTCAACCATTGATAGTCGGTCTGACTTCTTATAATTTATCATTAACATGACTTAGAAATACTAATAGCTCCATTAAAAACATATCAAACTAAATCTGCACTCTCCCTAAGTGACCCCATTCATATGACTACATTGTCTAAAAACCCACGAACTAATTCATACCCTCCTTGCACGCATGATCACGTCTTGAACTGGTATACCCATTCTGACTTAGTCCCTAATAATAATCAACTCCAAGGCTCTTATAGCATATGAACACTCTCTCAGTGAAGTACCTGACTGAATCACTTCCCTTGTAAATCACCTTCGTACGAAGCACAAGTCCTAAATCTTCCCAAAGCCGGATTATGAGTCAATAAGTCCAATTATAGCACACATATATCAAATCCTTTGCTCAAGTTACCACTTATGTTTTCTTCCCTAAGCCATAATAATCCACTAATGTGCCGAAATCCAGAAACTTCACTAGTAGATAACCATGAAACCCAAATCGTAGGTGGTGGGAGTCTCCCACTTAGCTTGAAGCAACCACCACCAAGATTCTTTTTTCATCGCCGACTTGATCTTGCACAATCAGCTAGCCAAACTTCTCGAAATCCTTCTGTTTGACCTTTCATGGACTATCTAGATCACTAATCATATCCACACATTCGACCTCTTATCGGATAGCTAGTAAAATCTTTCACAGAAGCTTTTCCAACCACCCGATCGCTGACCTGCTCACAGCAGATAACCTATATGTGGAAATTACATGCCGACGTCTTCCAATGTCGCTGCACGAGGCACAATCACTACGACACCAATAACCTATCCTGAGATCGTTCTTATCCACCAAACATACTAGTCCATTTACTCCTTAAGGACATCAACTAAATGTGCGACAATATTTCCCAATTCAAAGTCATGTTGTGTCCTTCTTCACATCAAGCAACTCCTTTCTGTCATATAATGCCAATATTTCAAGTTAGGCTCGTGGACCCAATCACCATCTACGAAACTCCCAAATCACTCAAAACTTTTTCTCAACGTGTGTAGTTATCTTGCCACTGAACCCATATGCCACTAAGCCACTCTCCGCCAAACCCCTCTTCTTTAAGCAACTACTCGATTTCCGCTTCTTACACGTGGACTACTAGATATTTAACCACCACATAAAACTTCCCATATGTCCATCCCCATGTTTCGCTGACCAACTATTGCCTTAAATCAAAATCTATCTCTGTAGCACTTGAACCAATAGATTGTTACTCCGTCAATTAAAACCTGAATATTCATAGTCCTATTGTCTTTCCTCCGCCGAAAATAAAACAATAATTCTCTGAATCATACATTTAGTAAACCTTCTTCCAAGTCATTTATTGCCCAGATACATAAAAAACATCGTACCATCACATCAATACTGTGCGATAACAACCCATGAGTATGATAGCAACCTGTTCATAGCCTTAAATATCTCAGAAGTAAAGCTACTAAGCTGAAATGACATAGCGGCTTTTGCAAGGCGACGACAATAGCTCGATCTATTACATAGGGAGGAACATCCTGTACCACATCTGTAATACCATTACATTTTCTCTATTCCCGATTTATAATAAGCGCTTCGTGTCGTATAAGATTGAGTAGGAAAGAAATAATAAAGGCATAAGCCTCAAAGGAATCAAACCGCACGATGAAATATCAAGAAGGGAAGTACTCCTAATAGCCCTGTAGCCTCTCGAAGATAAGTACAGACGTCTCCGTAATGATCCACTAGATATTCTCATGAATCATGAGACCTAAGTGAACCTAGTGCTCTAACACCATATTGTCACGGCCCAAAATTCATGAAAGGCTGTTGTCACGACCTTAAACCCAGACTCAGTCGTGATGACACCTCTCATGAAGACAAGGCCAACCGACACTTTTCCATTTCAGCATTTAATAGTTAGACAATAATAAAGCCTAATGCATCATAAAATAATAGCATAAAGTGCGAAATACAACCCAACACAGCCCAATGCATATAAAATAATAGCATAAAGTGCGAAATACAACCCAACACAGCCCAATACCGGGGTGTCACTATTCATGAGCATCTAAACAATCCGAAATACTCAAAGAAGTCTACAGAGTTTAATACAGATACTAAGAACATGAAGAAATAAGATATATAAGAAGCTCCGGGCTGCGAATGCCGACATCTACCTAGAGACTCCTCGGATCCCCTTGAGCTAGAAAGATCAGCACTTGGGAGCGGGACCAGATATGCCTGAATCTGCACCGGAATGCATGGAGTAAAGTGAGTACTCCAACTTGGTGAGTAATAATCATAAATAAAGACTGAAAGTAGGAAAACACGTAAGGTGCATTACCGACTATAATGAAGTAGTAAAACAAGTTAAAATAGTAACTCAGTAAAAATATGAGAAAAAGTCATTTTGTTCAACTTAAAACTTCATAAAAAGCCTTTCCAGCGATTAAACAGATAATGTCAGGCTTTTAAGAAAGATAAACATATGAAGGTTCTCCCCTCGGGCACAACATCAACAAATCTGCCCCTCGGGAAATATCTCAGAACTATACAAGCCCCTCGGGCTATATCTTGCATCACAATGGGTACCCGCGCTCACTTAAGGTGTACAGACTCCTGGAGGGACCCCTTATGGCCCAAGCGCAATATCAAGCCATCTCATGGCATCATCACTAGGCTCTTGGACTCATATTAATCAAGCCACCTCGTGGCATACATATCCCAGGCCCTCGGCGTCAAATCAAGATCAATGTTTCCTCATAACATAGTCCCTCGGCCTTACTCAGTCAAAAATCCTCACAAGCCACTCGGTAGTAGTAAAACAGGATTACTCAGCCCAATTATCATTTAAAAGATCATATAAGTAGTAAAAACATAGTAAACATGGTTGAGTATTAAAACAGTAAAATATATCAGGACTGAGTTCAAGTATGAAGTCAAAAAAGAGAGGAAATATCAATAAAAATACCCGAAGGGTTCAAATAGTTGGTGTGAAGCCCAAATATGGCATTTAGCCCAAATAATGATGATAGCAAATAGATTTCAGTCAAATACGTGGTAAAATAGTCATTCGGGATGGACTAAGTCACAATTCCTAACAGTGCACGACCCTACGCTCGTCATCAAGCGCGTGCGTCACCTCAATATTGCTCAACGATGTGCAATCCGGGATTTCATACCCTCATAACATCATTTACAATCATTACTCACCTCAAACTGGTCAAATCTCTAGCTCACGATGCCTTTGCCCCTCGAATCGGCCTCCATTCGCGTCAAATCTATTCAAAATTAGAATCACGGCGTCAAAATATGCTAAGGGAACAAAGCCCAAGCGAAAATAATCAATATATGACACAAGTCCCAAAATTACCAAAACCCGACCCCTAGGCCCACGTCTCCAAATTCGATAAAATTCACATCAATAGTTTCCTTAACTCCCCACGAGTTTATACATATCAAAAGTTCTTAAATCCGACCTCAAATGGTCCTTCAAATCCTCAAGTCTAGGTCTCCAATACCAAGCACTAGTTTTCCTAATTTTAGCCCTTAATTTCCATTAATTATAGCTTTAATCCATGAAATAATAGCATAGGAACGAGTTTTCCTAATCCAAAACCTTACCTCAATAATGTCCCTTGATTTCTCTCTTCAAATCTCCCAAAGCTCAAAAATTCGTGTTTAAAAGTAGTGAAACCCTCTAAAAATTGCGAAGGAGAAAATATAACATTCTGACCCAGGCATTTCTGCATTTGCAGTAATTTAACCGCATATGCGGTACCGCATTAGCGGTCAATAAGCCGCTTCTGCAGCTTTCTCTTAACTCAGTCAAAACTACATCTGCAATGCCAATTCCGCATCTGCGCCTTCGCAGGTGCGGTCCCTACAACTGCATCTGCCGTTCCTGCCTTCCCAGGCATTTTTCCATTTCTGCAATCACCTTTTCTGCATCTGCGGCATCGCACCTGCGGTCCCCAATCCGCAAGTGCGGAAACATCAGAAGCAGCAAAATTTGCAACTTCTCAAAATCTCAAACTCTTCTGTCAACCATCCAAAATCACCCCGAGGCCCTCGGGACCTCAACGAAAAGCACTAACATATCCCATAACCTTATTAAAACTTGTACCAATATTCAAAACACCTCAAACAACATCAAAAACCACCAAAACATATCGAATTCAAGCCTAAGGTTGTAAAATCTTTCGCATTCCACTTTTGATCAAAACGTGTACCAACCACATCCGAATGACTTGAAATTTTTCACACACATCCCAAATGACATAACAAAGCTACTGCAACTTTCGGAATTCTATTCCGACCCCTATATCAAAATCTCACCTATCAAACCGCCAAAAATCCATTTTCTCCAATTCAAACCTAAATCTACTCCGGACCTCCAAAATGTATTTCGATCATGCTCCTAAGTCCTAAATTACCTCCCGGAGCTAACCGAAACACTTGAACTCATATTTGAGCCCTCTAACACATAAGTCAATATCCGGTTAACTTTTCCAACTTAAGCTCCCTCAAAAGAGACTAAATTTCTCAAACCTTTCCAAATGCTTTTTGAACCCGAGCCAACCAACCTGATCACACATAGGACTGATAGACAAAGCAATAAGAAGCAAAAATAGGGGAAACAGAGAGGCAACTCATGAGACGACTGGCCGGGTTGTCATATCCTCCCCAACTTAAACAAACGTTCGTCCTCGAACGAGTCAAAAAGTATACCTGAAGCCTCAAACAGGTGAGGATATTTGCTCTGCATCTCTCGCTCAGTCTCCTAGGTATCCTCCTCCATGGGCCAACCCCTCCACTGCACCTTCACTGAAGCTGTATCCTTTGATCTCACTTTAGAACCTGACGACCCAAAATAGCTACTGGCTCCACATCATAAGTCAAATCATCATCCAGCTGAACCGTGCTGAAATCTAGAACATGAGATGGAGCACCAATATACTTCCGGAGCATAGAACATGAAATACCGAGTGCACACTCGACAAGCTAGGTGGCAAAGCAAGCTCATAAGACAGCTCCCCAATCCTCCTAAGCCCCTCAAAAGGCCTAATGAACCGCGAACTCAATTTCCCTTTCTTCCTAAATCTCATAACACCCTTCATGGGAGAAACCTTCAACAAAACCTTCTCGCCAACCATGTAGGACACATCTCGAATCTTCCTGTCAGCATAACTCTTTTGTCTCGACTGCGCTATACGAAGCCTCTCCTGAATCACCTTCACTTTTTCCAAAGCATCCTGCACCAAGTCTGTCCCCAATAGTCTAGCTTCACCCGGATCTAACCAACCAACTAGAAATTTACACCGCCTCCCATACAAAGCCTTATGTGGAGCCATCTGAATACTCGACCGGTAGCTGTTGTTATAAGCAAACTCTGCAAGCAGTAGAAACTGATCCCATGACCCTCCGAAATCAATGACATAAGCACGCAACATGTCCTCTAATATGTAAATAGTATGCTCGAACTGCCAATCCATTTGAGGGTGAAAAGCTATGCTCAACTCAACCCGAGTATCGAACTCTCGTTGCACAGACATCTAAAACTATAAAGTAAATTGCGTGCCCCAATCTAAACTGATGGAATTGGGACACCATGCAAACGAACAATCTCCCGGATATAGATCTCTGCCAACCACTCTGAAGGATAGGTAGTACACACAGGAATGAAGTGCGCGGACTTGGTCAACCGATCCATAATCACCCAAATAACATCAAACTTCTTCAAAGTTCGTGGAAGTCCAACTACAAAGTCCATAGTGATCCTCTCCCACTTCCACTCTAGAATATCCATCCGCTGAAGCAACCCACCCGGTGTCTGATGCTCATATTTTACCTGCTGACAACTGATACACTGAGCTACAAATCTTACAATGTCTTTCTTCATTCTCCTCCACCAATTATGTTGCCTCAAAACCTGATATATCTTCGCAGCACACGGATGAATAGAATAGCGCGAGCTATGGGCCTCTTCCAGAATCAACTCTTGAAGCCCATCCACATTGGACACACAAATTCGGCCCTGCATCCTCAACACCCCATCATCACCAATGGTCACATCTCTAGCATCATCTTGCTGAACTCTATCCTTAGGAGAAATACAATGTGGATCATCATACCGTCACTCTCTGATGCGATCATATAAGGAAGACCGAGAAACTATACAACCCAATACCCGACTGAGCATCTCTCCCCAACTGAAATATATGCCAAACTCCCCATACTCACTACCTTTCATCTTAAAGAATCGGCCACCACATTAGCCTTTCCCGGATGGTACAATATAGTGATAGCATAATCCTTAAGCAACTCCAACTACCTCCGCTGCCTCAAATTGAGATCCTTCTATTTTAACAAGTGCTGGAGGCTACGATGATCTGTAAACACCTCACAAGACACATTATACAAGTAATGCCTCCAAATCTTTAACACGTGAACTATGGCAACCAACTCCAAATCATGAAAAAGGTAGTTCTTCTCATAGGGCTTCAACTGACGAGAAGTATAAGCAATAACTCTACCCTCCTGCATTAACAAAAAACCAATACCAACTCTCGAAGCATCACAATACACGGTATATAAACCTGAAGCTGATGGAAAAACTAACACTAGAGTGTGTTCAAAGCTGTCTTGAGCTTTTGAAAGCTCTCCTCACATTTGTCCGACCATACAAATAAAGCACCCTTCTGAGTCAACTTGGTCAAGGGCGATGAGGTAGATGAGAATCTCTGAACAAACTGGCGATAATAACCTGCCAAACCAAGAAAGATGCGAATCTCTATGGCTGAGGACAGTCTGGGCCAACTCTGAATTGCCTCTATCTTCTTCGGATCAACCTGAATACCCCCACTGGACACCACGTGCCCCAAGAATGCCACTGAATCGAGCCAAAACTCACACTTGGAGAACTTTGCATAAAGCTTCTCCTCCCACATCTCTACAACATAACTCTCAAATGCTCCACGTGCTCCTCTTGATTCCGTGAGTATGACAGAATATCATCAATGAAGACTATGACAGACGAGTCGAGATACAGTTGGAACACGCTGTTCATCAAATGCATGAATGCTGCTGGGGCATTAGTCAGCCCAAACGACATCACCAAGAACTCATAATGACCATATCTAGTCCTGAAAGCTGTCTTGAGAATATCAGAGTCCCTGATCTTCAACTGGTGATAACCTGAACAGAGATCAATCTTGGAGAACACTCTTGCTCTCTGAAGCTGGTCGAATAAATCATCAATGCGAGGCAAATGATACTTGTTCTTAATTATTGCTTTGTTCAATTGCCTATAATCAATGCACATTCTCATAGTGCCATCCTTCTTATTCACAAATAGAACCGGTGTGCCCCAAGGCGACACACTTGGTAGAATGAACCCCTTTTCAAGGAGTTCCAGGAGTTGCTTCTTCAAATCCTTATACTCCACTAGTGCCATACGATACGACATAATAGAAATGGGCTGAGTGCCCGGCACCAGGTCAATACCAAAATTAATATCACTGTTCGATGGCCTGCCTGATAGGTCTGCAGGAAACATATCAGGAAAATCCCTCACAACTGGAACAGAATCGATACTGGGAGTCTCTACACCAACATCCCTCACAAAGGCTAGACACGAAAGACAACCCTTCCCAACCATACACTGGACTTTCAAGAATGAAATTACCCTACTGGAAACATGATCAGACAAACCTCGCCACTCAATCAGTGGTACACCTGGTATAGCCAATTTGAATGTCTTGGCATGACAGTCAAGAATAGCATGACACGGAGATAACCAATCCATCGCCCAAAATGACATTGAAATCCACCATACACAATAATAACAGATCCACACAGGTCTTCAGATCCCCAATAGTCACCACACATGACTGATACACATGGTCTACAATAACAATATCGCCCACCGAGGTAGATACATGAACAGGAGAAACCAGAGACTCACAGGGTGCACCCAAATAACGAGCAAAATATGATGACACATAAGAAAATGTGGAACCGGGATCAAATAATATAGAGGCATATCAATGGCAGACTAAAACAATACCTGTAATGACAGCATCAGAAGTAATCGCATCGGGTCTAGCTGGAAGTGCATAGAAACGGGCCTGACCGCCACCTGATCGACCTCCCCCTATAGGGTGACCCCTAGCTGACTGACCTCCACCCCTAGCTAGTTGAGTGGGTGGTGATGAAGAAACTGGCACTGAAGCCGATGACTGACCCCTCTGCTGAGATAAACTCGCAAGACAACGAGGGCACTGCCTCCACATATGACTCATCTTTCCACACTCATAACAACTCCCGGGTGCTGGAGAAGGGGTACTGAAAGGGAACTCTTTGCACCGGAGTGACTAGCAGATGCACCTGGCATAGAAGAGCCTTGAACTAATGGAGCATGGGACGGACTCTAATCTGTAAGGGCACTAAGTGATGACTGGACTTAATGAGAATTGTGATAATTATGACCTGATAACGCTCCATGATAACATGGGCGAGTTGGCTGAGCCTTCCTGAATGGACGGCCTTTGCCGTGCTGAAACTCACCTCTCGATGGAGCACCACTATAACTACCAGATCCCTGAGGTCTCTTGGCCTTCCTCTCCTCTCACTCCTGATAATAATAGTCTCAATCTCACGAGCAATGTCTACAAGCTCCTCAAACATCACACCAGTCACCCTCTCCCTGGTCATAAGGATATGAAGTTGATAAGTGAGGCCGTAAACAAACCTCCTAATCCTCTATCTATCTATCGGAACCAACAAAATAGCATGATGAGATAACTCTGAAAACCTCATCTCATACTGTATCACGGTCATCTCTCCTTGACGCAACCACTCAAACTGCCTGTGCAGATCCTCTCTGTGAGACTGCAGCAAATACTTCTCTAGAAAGAGAACTGAGAACTGCTACCAGGTAAGGGGTATTGCACCAATAGAACTATGCCTCTCAAATGCCTCCCACCAAGTGAAGGCAGCTCCAAAAAACTAATAAGTAGTGAAAGAAACCTTTTTGGTCTCCAGAATACCTGCAGTACGGAGCATTCTCTGACACTTATCTAAGAAACCCTGGGCATCCTCGCCCTCTACAACACTGAAGGTTGGAGGCTGAAGTCTGCCAAACCTTTCCAACCTACGTTTCTCGTCCTCTGGCATGGCAGGAACTACATAGTCCTATGCAGCTGCAACTGACTGGGCTAGATGTGCCACTGGTGTCTGAGGTCCCTGCACAACCTGCTCAGGTGTGCGAGCGGAGGGAGTCTAATAGCCTCTCCCGGCCTGAGAAGTAGTTTCAGTCGTAGTGGTTGAAACCGCCTGAGCTAGGCCATTGCAAACTGATAGGATATGAGCCAAGGCCTCATAAAGACCTAGAATCACAATGGGCACAGCTGTTTCCTGAGCTGGTGCTGTTTGGGGGTCCACAGCTCAGAACTAATAGCTCCATTAAAAACATAGCGAACTAAATCCGCACTCACCCTGAGTGACCCCATTCACAAGACTACATTGTGTCAAAACCCACGAACAATTTCATACCCTCCTTGTGCGCATAATCACGTCTTGAACTTGTATACCCATTTTGACTAGTCCCTAATAATAATCAACTCTAAGAACACTCTCTTAGTGAAGTACCTGACTAAATCACTTCCCTTGTAAATCACCTTCGTACGAAGAATAAGTCCTGAATCTTCCCAAAGCCTAATTATGAGTCAATAAGTCCAATTATAGCACACATTTATCAAATCCTTTGCTCAAGTTATCACTTATGTTTTCTTCCCTTAACCCTAATAATCCACCAATGCACCAATAACCGTAAAATTCACCAATAGATACCCATGCAACCCAAATCATAGGCGGCGGGACTCTCCTACTTAGCTTGGAGCCACCTTCATCAAGATTCTTTCTTCATCGCCGACCTGATCTTGCACAACCAACTCGACAAACTCCTCGAAATCTTTATGTTTGACCTTTCATGAACTATCTAGATCACTAACTATATCCACACATTCGACCTCTTACCGGATAGCCAGTAAAATCCTTCATAGAATCTTTGCCAACCACGCGATCGCTGACCTTCTCACAGGAGATAACCCACATATGGAAATTACATGCTGACATCTTCCAATATTGTCGCATGGGGTACAATCACTAAGACACCAATAACCTATCCTGAGACCGTGCTTATGCACCAAATGTACTAGTCCGTTCACTCCTTAGGGACATCAACTAAATATGTGACAATATTTCCCAATTTAAAGTCATGTTGTATCCTTCTTCATATCAAGCAACTCCTTTCTGTCGTATAATAGCCAATATTTCAAATTAGGCCATGGACCCAATCACCATCCACGAAAATACTAAATCACTCTAAACTTTTCCTCAAGGTGTGTATTTATCCTGCCAATGAACCCATATGCCACTCTGCCACTCTCCGCAAAACCCCCATTCTTTAAGCAACTACTCGACTTTTGCTTCTTACACCTGACCTTCTAGATATATAACCACCGCATAACACTTCCCACATGTCCATCCCCATGCTTCGCTGCCCAGCTGTTGCCTTAAATTAAAATCTATCTCTGTAGCACTTGAACCAATAGATCATTACTCCGTTAACTAAAACCTGAACATTTATAGTCAGATTGTCTTTCCTCCGCCAGAAATAAAACAGTAATTCTATGAATCATGCACTGAGTAAACCTTCTTCCAAGTCATTCACTGCCCCGACAAATAAACAAACATCCTACCATCATATCAACACTATGCAATAACACCCATGAGCATCATAACAACTTGTGCATAGCCTCAAAGATCTCAAAAGTAAAGCTATAAAGCTAAAATGACAGAACGGCTTCCGCAAGGCGACGATAATAGTCTGATCGAATACATAGGGAGCAACATCCTGTACCACATCTGTAATACCATTACATTTTCTCAATTCTTGATTTATAATAAGCACTTTGCATTACATAAGATTGAGTAGGAAACAAATAAAGGCATAAGCCTCAAAGGAATCAAACCGCACATGAGGAATCAATGAGGAAAGTACTCCTAACAGCCCTTTAGCCTCTCGAAGTTAAGTATAGACGTCTCCGTACCGATCACAAGACTCTACTAGATATGCTCATTCGTGAGACCTAAGTGAACCTAGTGTTGTGATACTATATTGTCACGACCCAAAATTCATGAAAGGCTGTTGTCACAACCCTAAACCCAGACCTGGTCGTGATGGCACCTCTCGTGAAGACAAGGCCAACCAACACTTTTCCATTTCAGCATTTAACAGTTAGACAATAATAAACAACCTAATGTATAATAAAAGAATCCCAAGTTTAAATAGATAATAGCATAAAGTGCAGAATACAACCCAACACAGCCCGATACTGGAGTGTCACTAGTCATGAGCATCTAAACAATCCGGAATACTCAAAGAAGTCTACAGAGTTTAATACAGATACTAAGAACATGAAGCAATAAGATAGATAAGAAGCTCCGGGCTGCAAACGCCGATAGCTACCTAGAGACTCCTCAGATCCGCTTGAGCTGGAAAGATCAACACTCGGGAGCAGAACCAGATACGCCTGAATCTGCACACAGAGTAAAGTGAGTACCGCAACTCAGTTAGTAATAATCATAAATAAATACTGAAAGCACAAAAATACGTAAGGCACATTACTAGCTATAATGAAGCAGTAAAACAAGTAAAAATAGTAACTCAGTAAAAATATGAGAAAAAGTCATTTTGTTCAACTTAAAACATCATAAAAAGCCTTTCCAGCGATTAAATCGATAATGCCAGGCATTTAAGAAATATAAACACATGAAGGTTTGCTCCTCGAGCACAGTATCAACAAATCCTCCCCTCGGGCAATATCCTAGAACCATACCAGCCCTCGATCTATATCTCATATCACAATGGGTACCAGTGCTCACTAGGGGTATGCAGACTCCTGGATGGGCCCCTTACGGCCCAAGCGCAATATCAAGCCATCTCGTGGAATCATCACTAGGCTCTCGGCCTTATATCAATTAAGCCACCCCGTGGCATACATATCTCAGGCCCTTGGCCTCAAATCATGATTGGTGTTTCCTCACAACATCGGCTCTCAGCCTTACTTAGTCAAAAATCCTCACAAACCACTCGGCAGTAGTAAAACAAGATTACTCAGCCCAATTGTCATTTAAAAGATCATATAAGTATTAAAAACATAACAAACATGGCTGAGTAAGAAAACAGTGAAATACCTCATGACTGAGTTCACGCATGAAGTCAAAACATTAAGGAAATATCAATAAAAATACCCAAAGGATTCAAATAGTTAGCGCGAGGCCCAAATATGGCATTCAACCCAAATAATGATGATAGCAAATAGATTTCAGTCGAATACATAGTAAAATAGTCATCCGGGACAAACTAAGTCCCAGTCCCCAAAAGTGCACGACCCCACGCTCGTCATCAAACGTGTGAGTCACCTCAATATAGCACAACAATGTATCATCCGGGGTTTCATACCCTCAGAACATCATCAATCATTACTCACCTGGAACTAGTCAAATCTCTAGCTTGCAACGTCTTTGCCCCTCGAATCAGCCTCCACTTGCGTCGAATCTATTCAAAATCAGAATCACGACGTTAAAATATGCTAAGGGAACGAAGCCTAAGTGAATGTAAACAATATACGAGACAAATCCTAAAATTACCAAACCCCAACCCCTAGGACCACGTCTCAGAGTTTGATAAAATTCATATCAATATGTTCTTTATCTCCCCACGAATTTATACATATCAAAATTTCTGAAATCCGACCTCAAATGGTCCTTGAAATCCTCAAGTCTCGGTCTCCAATACCAAGCCCTAGTTTTCCTAATTTTAACCCTTAATTTCCATCAATTATAACTCTAATCCATGAAATAATAGCATAGGAATGAGTTTTCATAATCCAAAACCTTACTTCAATGATGTATCCTTAATTTCTCTCTTCAAAATCGCCTAAAGCTCCAAAATTCGTAATAAGTAGTGAAACCCTCTGAAAATCGCGAAGGAGAAAATAAAACATTCTGACCCAGGAATTCCCACATCTGTTGTAATTTAACTACATCTGCGGTACCACACTTGCGGTTAATGAGCCGCTTCTGCGGCTTTCACTTAACTCAGCCAAAACCGCATCTGTGATGCCAATTCCGCAGCTGGCCTTCGCAGGTGCGGTCCCTCCAATCGCATCTGCCGTTCTTGCCTTCCCAGGCATTTTTTCGCTTCTGCGATCACCTTTTCTACATCTGCGGCATCGCACCTGTGGTTCCCAATCTGCAGGTGCAAAACATTAGAAGCAGCAGAATCTGCAACTTCTCAAAATCTCAAACTTCCGCCAACCATCCGAAATTACCCCGAGGCCCATGAGACCTCAACCAAAAGCACAAACATATCCCATAACCTTATTCAAACTTTTACCAATCTTAAAAAACCTCAAACAAAATCAAAACACATCGAATTCAAGCCTAAGGTTCTAAAATCTTCCGCATTCCGCTTTTGATCAAAAAGTGTACCAAAACACGTCCGAATGACCTGAAATTTTGCACACATATCCCAAATGACATAATGAAGCTACTGCAATTTTCAGAATTTTATTCCGACCCCAATATCAAAATATCACCTTTCAATCGGAAATCGCCAAAAATCCATTTTCGCCAATTCAAGCCTAAATCTACTTTGGACCTCCAAAACTCATTCCGATCATACTCCTAAGTCCCAAATCACCTCCCAGAGCTAACCAAAACATTGGAAATCGCATCCGATCCCTCTAACACATAAGTCAACATCTCGTTGATTTTTCCAACTTAAGCTCTCTCAAAAGAGACTAAGTGTCTTAAACGTTACCAAATCCTTTCCGAACCCAAGCCAACCAACCCGATCACACATAGGGTCGATAGACAAAGAAATAAGAAGCAAAAATAGGGGAAATGGAGCGGTAACTCATGAGACGACTGGCCGGGTCCTCATAGCCGTGATGGCGCCGGACACCTCGGTCAGTCAATCCAACATTAAATAATTAATTAAAATCTCATTTTATTATTTTAAGAACCAAAATTTCCTTTAATTTAATTAGTTAAAAATTAATCTTCAGTGAATAAATAAAAGTGCTTACAACTTTCAATACTAAATATCACTTAATCACACCATAACCAGGTGTCACAAGTGCATGAGCAATTACTAGGAGAATAAAATGAAATACAATAACTGTCTGAAATAAAAATTTTGACGGAAAGTAAATACAGTACTCTAAAAGAGACTCTGCTGGTTGCGGGTCATCTCGAGAGATACAGCTCACCTAAATATCCGTATCAACCATGCTGTTACGCCCACTAGGCCACTATGGATACATGTGTCTGTGCAATAAAAATTCACAACAAGTGTAGTATGAGTACAAAAACAACCGTACCTAGAAAATGTCCAGTCTAACCTCGAAGATGTAGTGACTAGGGGTCGACTTCGACACTTACTAGTGATCCTATAATATCGAGTACAGTGAAGGGGTGAATAAACATGAAACAGAGCAAGTATATGAAATAAGCAAGTATAAACATGTGATACAATTCCTCTCATTATAATTTTATTCAATATATCAACTAGCAAGTCCCCTCCGTAACTGGAGCATATATATAGGTATAGTGAATTTTATTAAGGAAGCTGCCATAATTCAAATCAGGAAAAAATTCCCAAGTTTTACTGACTTCTAGCCAAATGTCACGCACGACTCCGTGAGAATAGTATGTGTGTATGTGTGTATATATATAGGAAATGTCGAAGCGTACGACCCGATCCAACATAAAAGTAAATTGTGCATTGCCAGAGGGTCGAATGGCGCGAACCATAGATGCTTCTATTAACCTGTTGAGGTGATCAGCCCACTCCCATGAGAGTAGTAGAAGTAAATACCCCGCTCGCAAATCATACATGAGACACAGTCAAATATAGATTTAAGGAATTTTTCCGCTTGCGAATCATACATGCGACGCGGTCAAATATAAATTTATTAATAAATCGAAATCTTTTTCTTGATTCTTTTCAAAAATAGAGACAATTCAACGCGAAGCTTTTAAGGTAATTTTCTGTGCTCGCGAAACATACATGCGACGCTATTATACATAGATTTCTTAAGTTATTAAAAGATTCCTCAATTACTTTTTGAAAGTACTAAGTTTAATGAAGACACTTAAATTCTTAAATTCCTCAATTAAAATACATTTCAACACAATTATTACGCAACCTTAACCTTATTTCTTCTCAAGGCAAATAATAACATCAATCAACAACATTATCAACAAAGCATAATGTAACCCAGGACTACCCGGACATAGGTATAATAGTAGCTACGCACAGACTCTCGTCACCTCGTGCATACGTAGCCCTCACAATTAGGAGCACATATTTAATTATTTCACCTATGAGGTTAATTCCTTCGCCCCGAAGTTCCATAACCAGCTCTCAAGCACGTCCGTTAACCCAAATCGATGCACAACGCTCCAAAACTAGCCATATTATGCAAATCCATTAATAAATGCTCAAACACTCATTATAATCCAATTCATAATAATTCCTAACCCCGATTGAAAAGTCGATAAAAATCACCCTCGAGCCCATGTGCCTGGATTTCGAAATTTTTCAAAGATAAAGTTTACCCATAATCTCACAGACTCAAATATATAATTTACTATCAATTTTATGTCCAAAATCGTGGTAAAAATTCAAGAATACCAATTTGGTCGTAGTGCATTTAAATGTTATCGATGTACATTTGGAATTTCGAGTCTGGGAATAGCTCCGTATAGTGATTCTGGTATTGGGAGCGCTTTCGGAAGGGGATTTAGAGGTTGGTAGGTCATTAGGAAAAAGTTAGAAATTTGAAGGTTTTTGAGAAGTTTGAACGGAGATAAACTTTTTGATATCGGGGTCGGATTTTGATTCTGAAAGTTGTAGTAGGTTTGTAATGTCAAATGTGACTTGTGTGCAAAATTTGAGGTCAATCAGACGTGATTTGATAGGTTTCGGTATCGAATGTAGAAGTTTGAAGTTCTAAAGTTCATTAAGCTTGAATTGGGGTGTGATTCATGATTTTGATGTTATTTGATGTGATTTAATGCCTCGTATAAGTTTGTTTCATGTTTTGGGACAGGTTGGTGCGATTGGACGGGGTCCCTGGAGCCTCGGGTGTGTTTCGGATCATTTTGGGCTACTTTGGATGCTGATTTACTGATGTCTGGTGTTGTTCTTCGCGTTCGCGAGGATCCGCTTGCGTTCTCGAAGAAGGATTTGGCTTCTGAAATTATTTTCTTCGCATTCGTGAAGAGACTCCCACACTTGCAAAGAAGAAAATCTTTGTTCATAGGTCTGACTTTAGAGGCTCATATCTTGCAATCTATAAGAAACTTGGAGATGATCCAAAAATAAAGTTGTAGCTCTTTGAGTCTAATTTTCAGAAAAGTAAATCATTTAGCATTTGGATTTGTGTACAAAAGGTTATGGCTGGTACATTACAGGTTGTCCGGGAAGATGAAGAAGAAATTTGTGTTGCACATGGCTGAATTTGGCAGCTTATATCTCGAAATCTATAAGGAATTGGTTGATGACCAAAACATAAAAGTTGTAGAACTTGGTGTCTAGTTTTCATAAAGTTAAACCATTTGGTATTCGGAATCTTGTAAAAAACGTTATGACTATAATACTAGAGAATATCTGAGAAGAGTTTGGAAATGACTTTTGAGAATTTTGTTCATCGCGAACGTGATGGGAGGCACGCGAACGCGAAAAAGAGTTGCATGAAAGTGTATAAGTTTACAAAAAATGGTTTGGCTCATTTCATATTATTTCCTCCATGGAAGACGACCTAGGAGCGATTTTGGAGCTTCATCTTCATCATCTATGTCAAGATAAGTGATTTCCACCTATTGCAAGTTAAATACTTGGATTATATATAGATTTAACCATGAAAATTCATGAAAAATTAGTACAAATTGTGGGTTTTTGGTAGAAAACTTAGAGTTGGTATTTTAAATTTTTGACCACGAATTTGGGCATGGAATTGAGAATAAATTATTATTTGAGGTTATGAGTAAAGTTTATCTTCGAAAATTTTTGGAATCCAGGCACGTGGGTCCCAGGATGATTTTATCAACTTTTCAACGAGTTAAAAGTTTGTTTAAATCGAATTGTTGTGACTACTAGAGTATATTTTTATGGGTTTGCTGATTTATTGACCAGTTTTGGAGCGTTGAGCATCGATTAGAATTAGTGGAAAGGCTTGGGAGCCGTCTATGGAGCTTCAGAGCGAGGTAAGTCTCCTTTCTAACCTTGTAAGAGGAAATTTACCCCATAGGTAAAATAATTCAATATGTGCTTCTATTTGTGGGGGTTCATGAGATAACGAGAGTCCGTACGTAGCTACTATTCCTGTTTATGTCGGGGTATTTTTAGGTTTACACCATGCTTTATGAACACCATTACTTGATTATATTTGTTAATTGTTCAAATGGAACTAAGTTGAGGATTTTTAAGGATTTAAAAGCTTCAAGTTGAATAGTGTTTATTTTGAAAAGAATCAAGAAAGGGTTATGATTTAATGCTAAATTTATATTTGAAAATCATAAAGTGTTTATGCTTTTTTTTTTATTTTAAAAATCCTCGGAATTTATTTTGGATGTTATGTTAAAGGGAAATTTGGTCAGTACTTTTATCTTAGTGATGGGGATAAGCAGAATCCCACTCATTAGGAAAGGTTAAGGAAATTTATTTATTTAAGGTTAAAGAGAATATATAGTTTTTGAAATTTTACAATAAGACCCTCTTGAGAATTACAAATTCAGACATCTTACATTCACACAAAGCGCACATACTCCAACATTAATCAAATACTATCTATATATTTTTGCCCTTCTTTTGATTCAAGTATGAACCCATGGGAATAAATTGAGACTTTCTCAAGCAGTTGCTATGGGACCTAAGTTAGTAGCTGTTTCCATTGCCTTATTCATTGCTTCAAATCTTGGTTCTTTAGCTTGGAACTTAAGAGCTGCATATAATTTCATATAGTCCTCAAACACAAATTTGGGATACTTTAGTTTGTTTTCTTTTTCTTCTTTCTCAGCCAATTCTGGTGCTGGAAAAATGACAGCATCACTCCCTGGATTGTAGAAAGATGCCATGGACATCCTGTTCCCATCTGGCTGAGCAATTACTCTGTGCTCCACACTCTTGTATTTTCCATTTGTGATCACCTTCATCAACCATTCAACCAAAAATTAACTTGTTAGTGAACCATATAAACATTCTACTAACCTCATATTAATGTAATAAACACTATATAATAACAATTGAATTAAGAGTTTGCGTCCTATGAATTGACAATATTTATCCAATCAAATCACTTAAAATATAATTGTAGGTAGCTCTGTTTAATTAGCATTCTCTCTAAACTTTCTTTATTATTATATTAAACAATATGAGTATTCTTAAATGAGTGGAAAGATCTAATTAATAGCCTGCAAAAAAAAAAAAAAATCTCATGAAAGTTCCCTAGAAATTTTTTTGTCGTTGAACCAACAACGAAATACGTCCTTGTGAGTATTATGATGGAGATTGCTGGCGGGCGTTTTACGTGAATGCAATGGTAGTTGACTTGATGGATTTTCAGTCAGGATTGGGGTCTCCGA
>MU705573.1:53275-77970 GCA_026770625.1 Nicotiana glauca | reverse complement strand
AAAAAAAAAAAAAAAAAAAAAAAAAAAAAATTTACTACACTGCTCGTGTAAATAAATTAAATCTACATTAGAATATTACCTCAAGGAAGCCCCAATTTTCACAAGCATCCTTTAATTTCTCCATAGTTGCAGCCCTTTGTTCAGTGTTAAGCATCTCCATGTCAACAACTGGGAAGGTCTCCATCTTTTTTTCTTATCTTTCTCGCTATTCTAAATAAAATAATCTAATATACGAAATTAATTTAGTAACTCGTTTGCAGAATGGAAAGGAAGGGTACTTTGGAAGAATATTTATAGACGCTTGAGGTGTGGGAAACAGAAAAAGACAAATGACTTGGTGATTTTATTGGAAATATTTAAATTTAAAAATATATACTCTTTTCTTTTCCATCTTATATAAACCTATTTTCTTTATAAATTATTCCAAAAAAATTAAAATAAATATTCCCTTTTAAAATTTAGAAACAATTTAATTTTAACTTCTCATTTTACTCTTAATGTTGAAAAGAAACAATTTAGCTACACAAATATTAAGACAGATTTAAGGTCACAACTTTCAAAATTATTATAATCACACAAATATTCCTACATAATTAAGATTACATGTTTCAGAAATTTTTATTTCTTTGTTAAACTTTATGGCTGATTAAATATATTTACATTTATTTAAACAAAAAATTAATAATATATAGGAATATGTAAATAAGTGGAAATTAGTGGGAACAGGAGTCGTGGAGGAAGTATGTGAGCACATCCTTTTCTTATTATTGCTCTATCCGTCTTCTTTTTTGGTGGGTTTGGACCTAATTAATTCTACTTCTCTTTGCTTTTCTTTTCTTGAATAAATATTGACCAAAGTAACATTGGCTCTTTCTTCATCTTTACGCCTTTGTACAGTATAAAGTATAATTTTTGTTAAAAAGTTTGAATTTTATGGGTTCAATTTATATGATTATATTCATTTTAAATCAGGTGTCATGCGGAAGCTAGCAAAGCAAACCTTGAACGACGATAAATCATACAATAAAGAGAAATATACCAAAAGAGACAAACATTTAACGTGGTTCGATCAATTGACCTACGTCCACGGCGGAGATGAGCAATTGTGATGACCCGGACCGTCGTCACGTGAGTTACCGCCCCGTTTTTCCAGATTATGTTGCTCTATGTTTCAATATCAGTATTTGAATGGATCGGATAGAATTGAATTGATTTTAGTTGGAAATGAGGCACTTAGCCTCTTAGAAGGAAGCTTGTTTTGGAAAAGTCAATCGAAAGTTGACTATATAGTTAGAGGGCTCGGATGTGAATTCCTGTAATTTGGTTAGCTTCGGGGGATGATTTGTGACTTAGGAGTGCGATCGGAATTGAATTTGGAGGTCCGGTGTAGAAATAGGCTTGAATTAGCGAAGTTGGAATTTTGGCGAATTCCGGTTGATAGGTGAGATTTTGATCAGAGGGTCAGAATAGAATTCCGAGAGTTGCAATAGCTCTGTTAGGTGATTTTGGATATGTGTGCAAAATTTCAGGTCATTCGGACGTCGTTTGGTCGTGTTTTTGATCGAATGCGAGTTTCGGAAGTTTTGGGTGAACTTAGGCTTTGATTTAAGAAAATTTGATGGTTTTAGCGTTGTTGGATGTGTTTTTATGATTGGAACAAGTTTGTATGATGTTTTAGGAGGTGTTGGCATTTTTGGTTGAGGTCCCGGGGACCTCGGGGTGAGTTCGGGTGGTTAAACGGGAAGTTTGAAGCATTGTTCCAGGTCTGATTTTTCTATCTTCTGGTATTTCCGCATCTGCGGAAAAGGAGCCGCATAAGAGGTTCCGAAGATGCGGTGGGGAGGTCGCAGAAGCAGGCAGGTGTGGCCTAGGAAATTTCCGCATAAGCGGACGAGGGTTCGCTTCAGCGGGTCCGCATAAGCGGATATTCTACCGCAGAAGCGGTTGAGAGAAAACCACATAAACGGATTGTGGGTCGCATAAGCGGTACTAGAAAGTTTTAAGTGAGAACGCATAAGCGGTCAATTGGTCGCGTGTGCAGGATCGCAGGTGCGATTATTTGACCGCATAAGCAGAAAGCGACCTGGAATTAAAGTGAACAGTGTTCACGAAATTGAAAGAGAAGGAAAAAATATTTTGGACTTTGGCTTAGGCGATTCTTGGGCAATTTTGGAGAGAATTCGAAGGGGTTCCATCAGGTATAAATTATTGGACTCGAATTATGTTATTATAGTGTAAAAATATGGATTAATCACTGAATTTCAAGGAATTAGAGGGTAAAAATAGAGGTTAGGGCTTGAAACTTATTGAAGTTTAAAATTGGGTTTTGAAAGGGCAATTGAACTCCGATTTTAGTAAATTTGATATGTATAGACTCGTGGCGAGTCGAGGATTCCGGTGATATAAATTTTGTAATTTTTCGAGAAGTGGGCCAAGGGCTCGGATTTTGCCAACTTCATAATTTTTTGTATTTTTCGAGTCTTTTCGATTGGGTTATGTTTCTTTAGCTTATTGTAATGTATTTGTTATGGTTTTGACCAGATTCGACACGCGAGGAGGCGGATTCGAGAGGAAAAGGCATAGCAGACTACTCTTGTGGCCGACTTGAGGTGAGTAATAGATGTAGATGATGACCTGAGGGTTTGAGACCCCGGTTTATCACACGGTGACGCTATATTGAGGCGAGACACACACTCCATGACGAGTGAGGGGTCGTTTGTGATTGGGGCTTGTGGCTTCATCTGCCCCGAGTGGTGTCCAGTCTGTCCTTTAGACTATAAACTGATTAGTAAATATCCTACTAGGATTGTTATGAGTATATTTGGGCTGCGTGCCGATTATTTGGATCCCTTAGAGATTATTATCACTATTTCCATGATGCTTAGCATGTTTTCATGATATCAGTCCTGAGTTAAATACTGTCTCAAAATGATTAGTAAATTTCTAAAGTTTTAAACATTTAATCTATAATTCCTTATAATTGAGACTGGAAATGATAACTTGACTGTGCGTGTGTGGCTTATATGCATATATCTGGACTGAGTATGGATCAGGCTGCACGCCGCAGCGAGTGCTACGATACTATTGCGCTTGGGCTGTAGGTGCCGCTCTGGAGTCTGAACCCCCACAGTGAGCGGGGGTACCCAAATGGATCGGGTTGTACGCCGCAGCGGTCATGTGCATTGCATTGCATCCATGCATCGATGTCTATCCGTTTTACCTGTTATTACCTGATGTTGTTCCATCGTTAAATGTGTAGAATTATTGGCTATAGCATTTGCATTGTTATATTTCGGAATTTCTTACTGTCAGCCATTATATATGTCTGTTACTACTGAGTTGGAAGTACTCACTTTACTCCCTGCACCACGTGTGCAGATTCAGGTGTCCCGGGAGCATAGTTGAGCTATTTGCTACTTTTAGAGTTTTTCAGGAGTTGTCGAAGTAGCTACCTGACAACGGTCCTATGACCCGGCTCCTCCTTTATCCCTTTTATCTTTCCGCATTTTAGAACATCAGTATTACTGAGGATTTATTTCTCTGTGTTATTAGAGGCTCTTGACTCATGACCCCAGGTCTTTGGGAGATATTGGTTATGTCAGTGTTTCATACTGTCTCTATCTAAATTATTTGGTTAATAGACTTGTTAAAATGGTAAATTAAATGCTATAAACTGGTGATGGGATGTGTGATTGGGTTGTGATTATTAATTGGTCGGGGTTGCCTAGCAATTGTGTTGGGCGCCATCACGACCGGGAGTGGGGTCGTGACAGCAATCCACTATATAAAAGAGAGTAAAATATATCGAGAGAACAACCTCACGAAGAGATAAGCACAAGTGACACACTAACACTTGTCCCGTAAAGTTCTCCACCTAAACACAACTCTCAAACCCCATATGGCTACATTGTGAATGCTACTGAATGAGAAGTGCGGATCCTTAATTTATAGAACTCCAAACCTTTTCCTACAAGAGAAGGGACTAGCCAAATATGAAAGATTTGTAATTTTCTTCTACAAGAAGGAAAATCCAATTAAGATAAACATGTTACCCTTTATACATAAAAAACCCAAATATAATAAGAAAATTATATCAAACACCTAACACGAACTCCCTTCTATCTAATACCATGTAAAAATTTAAGCGTCCTTACCTTATGAAAAATGTAAACGTATAGAAAATAATGTACATGTGTGAAAGTATACGTGGAATTGCATAGTCAATTAGTCATGCCTAGAACTTAATTAGTTAAGAATTTCTTACTGCCGGTAGGTTTAAGAATACAGAAGTCAATTAATTTTGGATGTTTTGATGTTGTCCCGTCAAGGTGCCTCAAGTTAGACTATTAGAAAATTAAAGTATATTATATTAAGGGAAGAATTTCATATGGCCACATTTTTTTATATTGTTTACTAATGATTTAGGCATGAGAATGTACTTTCTGTACTTCAAACAGGTACAATGTTTCTGTTTAACCAAAAATGGAATTTCGGTCAAAGAGATAATTTAGAAGAACTCGGGTTACTGATAATCAAAAAATAAATAAAGAAGAATGATTTTGCCAAAAATGAGATAATCAGAAAAACAAAGCAAACAAGTGTATTCAGATAGTCTTTCATGTCCTTACAATTGATCCATTCTCTCCCTTTTATAGCTATTTTGGAGATATGCGTTTTGTCTTTTTCATAATGAGGTCATTATAGACAATTAAAGGCATTAAATACTACGTTACATAATCATCGTATTTAATGCAGATTCTCTAACGTTTTTAGTATTTAAGGCTCATTAAATATTGTATCTGTACTCTCTTGTATTGTCATGTTCATTCCCTTTAATTCTTGGATTTAAATAGGTACAAGTACTGAGTCTTTTGAATAACTGATCGTGCCTCTTTCTATGTCTCTGCTCGTATCTGTAGCAATTCGTGTCTCTTTGCCAATCATAACTCTTTGATCGATCTATGTGCCATGACACGTCATCTTTATATCACTTTAATATGTAAACTCAATTTTTCCCAATACAGATAGCCCCCCAATTTCCATTTATTCATCGATTGAATGTTTGGGAAGTGAAATTTTATTAAAGCGGAAATTTTTGTTACTATTAATGTAATGACAGAATCGACGCTTCAATTGTCACTTCTATTTAATGTTCTTCACACGTGTCACCTTTTCATTGGTTCTGCAATTCTGAAGTACTTTTTAAGGCTTTTTACGGTTTTACGATTCACGAAGCGTTAGTTATCATTATGACCCTTCCATTATTGCACCTTTTCCTTTGACGGTTGCTTCTCAGTATAAATATAACTTTCTTCTTTGTCTTTACCACATAAAGTTTTCTGAACATTAAATTTCTCAAATCTTTGTTTGCTTCTTCCTCGCATTATCATATCTTCATCAAACCCTAATCCTAGAAAGGTTCCCATAGTCGATAACTTCCCTAACATCCCCAATGGGAGCAGAAGAGGATGTAGACTCTATTATTTAGGATCGCCATCTGCAAGTGGTTCTTTTGTTCCCTCACCTAGTTCTGGCCACTCTTCTAGAACTAGAGGTTCTATCTCACAAAGATCCTCTTCTAGGGGTAAAGATTCTTCTAAACCTCTTCATGAACCTTTAGTAGAGGAGATAGTTCATGTAGAACTGTCTTTCTATAAAGATAGAGTGTCTCTTAGAAATCAAGTATCTTCTTTAGATCGGGCTGGTGTCTAACCCACTCAAATTATAGAAGGTTGGATTCCTTTAGTTCGTAGAGACTGCCACTGGAGTCAGGACTTTCCTATCATTATTCCTAATCCAAATTAAAGAATTAATTCTTACTTAACTAGATTTTCCTTCGTCTATACGTATTCCTTTACATTAGGATTCAAACCTGCTATTGACCCCGTTATTCTTGAGTTCTTCCGTTTCTTTGACGTTTGCTTAGGTCAAATTAACCCAATAATATAGAGGGCCATAGCATGTTTGAGGCATTTGACCAACTTAGCTAAGGTGCCTTTTACTTTCTCTCATCTAATTCATCTTTACTCCCCTAGGCTTTTCCGTAATGGTATTTTTACACTAGTAGCTAGGAGCAAAAGAGTTTTAGTTAGCCCAGAAGATGACAAAGACCATGACTGGTACGCTAGGTTTGTTACTGCCCCCACTATTGGTTTAGTGGGTGAGAAGAACGTTCCCTTCCCTGAGAAGTGGAATTTTGCACGTGAGTCTTTTAACTCTCTCGTAATTTTTTCTTTAATTGTTGATTTTTCTAATTTTACTTCATTTTCCCAGCAATCATGGGAATTGTAGAGGATATTCCCAATTTCTGTGATTGGGTAGAAAAGCTGTTGAGTACTACACCAATTGATGGTAGGTCTTGGAAGACACTTTCCCAACGATTTGGTTGGAAGGTAAAAACTCATTGTAATAGTTTTTATTTTATTTTCTTTTACATATTGTTTTTTAAACTTATTTCAACCCTTCTTTCTATCAGGATTTGTTGTTCGAGGAATTACTGCTGAGGCAGTCGCGGCTTCTCGTATCTCTTTGGAAAAGGCCCAAGAAATAATCTCGGGTTCTTCATCAAAAAGAAAAGTCATTTTTGACCAAGACTCTGAAGAAGAAGAAGACGGGGTTCCTTGGTAACATGGCCACGGGCCCGTAGACGCATTATTTTTGCTAACGAAGCAAAAGCATCCCCCCTCAGTTTTTCTCCTATTACCTAGCCTATTGAGGCCCCGGTTGTGATTCTTGATGATGAGTTTTCTCCCGCTGTTGCTCACAATTCTGTTGAGAAACTTTTTATCAGTGGGTTTGGTAGTGAAAACTTGGGCCTAGTTTCTGATGAAGCTCCCCTGGCTTCTTTTTCTAGTCCCGTGTCTATGATTCCTTCTTTGCCGATCTCGTATGTTTCTGCTCCTCCCCAGGCTACTATCTTTACTACTTCTACCGTTCCTCCTTTGACAATTCCTCCTCTACTTTCTCACAGTGCAGAGGTTGGCTCCTCAAGTGGAAGTGGTGCCATGAGGCAAGTGGTTATTGAAGTCCCCGCTGAGGATAATCTTTTAAGAAAATAAGGTCAAGCAGACGTGTGGCTAAAGCCCTTAATTAGTCCAATCGAAAAAGCTAAGCTAGAGAGCCATAGTTCCTTGACATTAATGAATGACACTGTGCATTGTTCTTTAAAGGTATTTCTCCCCTTTTACTTTGTCATTTTTCTTTCTTTAGGATTTTTATTTCCTTTCCTTTCCCCTTTTTAGGCTAATCTCATCGTCACAAAAATGATAAAAAGGGTTACCCTCATAGAGCAATTAATGCGTGATTATCAATTAGAGGCTTTCAATTGGAAAAAACAGTATAAAAGTCTTCAGATTGACGTGGATTACTTGGAAGAAAGTAAGAGTACCTTGGAGCAGTAGGTACAGGCCTTGACTTCGAAATTGGAAAATGTTAAGGCTTCCTCAAGTCAGCAGATAAAGAAAAGGCACATCTTGAAACTTCTTTCTCTGAGCAGTTGTCCAAGGCAAGCAAAGAGACTAGTGAGCTCGTGCAGAATTTGACTAAAGCACAGGAAGACCTTCGAGTTTCTTCTGATAAGGTTTGTGCCTTAGAAAGTTCCCATGCCTCTCTTAAGATTCTTACACATCTGCCTTGGTTGAAAATGAAAAGTTAAATAATGAAATTGCTGATTAGGAAAGAGATTATGAAATCTTTGAGGATAAGTCTACCATGGAAGTGAGTTGGACGTTTTTGAATTCTCGCCGTGATACTCTTGTTGAAGCTAGCCAAGAGAATTTTAACTTGGAATCTGAGTTGGCTAAAATCAGTGAAGCTATTGAAAAGGCTCAACAAAAACAAGATTTTCCTTCTCCTATGGCCGAGGCTTCTGCAAATGTTGAAGCTGATACGGGTATCCCCACTATTTCAAGCCAAGTTGCCCGCTGCTGTAAGCCAAGTTGAGCCCGCTGCTGTAAGCCAAGTTGAACCCGCTGATGTAAGCCAAGTTGAACCCGCTTCTGTTGATGCACCTATTTCAGTTCCTTCTTAATCTTTGTGACAAGTTTAAGTTGTTTGAATTCCTTTGTTTTTTTTCTTTTTCTCAGGGACCTTTTTGGAAAGTTGTGATCAAAACCCTTCGTTTCATTTAAGGGTTTGTTTTGGAAACTTAAGTCCCCGGACCTTTCATGGGCAACATGTACAAACAATTTTATGACTAAGTTCATACTTAGTCTACGTTCTTTAATATTAAGAACTTTCCCGTTATCATTTTGAACTTCCATTTTGTTTATTCTTGCCTTTATTTCTAAGGACTTAAAGAATATTTTGCATTTTTATTCTTCAAAAAATACTTCTGTTAACTTCATGAATATTCAATTTAATCATGAATTTTATAAAAGAGGGCCCTTTTATATTTGACACTTAATGAAGAAGACGTCTCAACTTCATAACGGTGTTAACATACGATAAAAGAAATAGGAATACACATGTTTTTTTGAAACAACTTTCGACAAGTTTTTATTTGAACTTTGTCTAGTTTTGAAGAACATTTTACATGTATTTGAATTACATCTATAACTTTCTCGTAACTGTTTTTCTTATAACAGATTTAAAAAGAAAAAAGAAACACAAGGTTTTTATCCACAACCCGTTTCAGTACATTGCCTTAATACCCTAACTATGATAAGGTGTTTATTTGGCTTTAACTCGTGTCTCATAGCTCTACTCTGCACTTGATTCATTTAATGAATGGACTTTTCAGGCTTGATACTTGGTCTTTGCTTATTTCTCAATCTTCTTTTTGCCTTATACGCATGTCTATGTATATTATATAGTCCACCAAGTATTTGAGTATTGAAGCATGAAGCCTCGAGCACTTGATTGTTCCTCTCATTTTGTCCTTTTCCTGAAAAGGAAAAACATACGGGACTCAGAGGTGCGATTATAGATGACTACTTCTTGACCCATTTTAATTTCTATCAGAATAATTGTAACCCTAGACCGAGAATTTTAGTTAATTCCACGTGCCTTGCAGGTCATGACTTATCATTTAGTACAGGCTAGCTTTTTGCCTATCATCTAAAATCGTTAGTAAAATTTTAACAGTTCAAAAAAATAGAATTTTAAATCGTAAATACCTGACCGTGGGTATTCCTTAAAAATAATATCTCTTCAAATGAACAGCATTCCAATGTGAAGGTAATATCTTGCCATCCATCGTTTCCAGTTCGTATGCTCCTTTCCCCGCAATATCGTGAATCCTATAGGGTCCTTCCCATGTCGTACTTAACATCCCCGCATTAGCTGGCTTTATAGATTGAAAAACTTTTTTGAGCACAAAATCCCAAATTTTGAAGAATCTGAGGCGTGCTTTTCGATTTTAGTATCGTTCTATGACTTGCTTCTGTGCTGCCATTCTTATTAGTGCAACTTTTCTCCTTCCTTCAAGTAGGTCAAGGTTTATTCGCATTTCATCATCATTAGAACCTTCTATTGCTTGGGTAAACCTTGTACTTGGCTCTCCTATCTCAACCGAAATTAAAGCTTCAGCTCCGTAAACAAATGAGAATGGTATTTCTACTATGCTTGTTTTTGCTGTTGTGTGGTATGCCCATAAAACACCAGGTAAAACTTCTGGCCAATTACCTTTGGATTCCTCTAAACGCTTTTTTAAATTGTTGATAATGATTTTGTTTGTTGACTCAGCTTGTCCATTACCCACCGGGTGATAAGGTGTGAATGTAATCCTTTTAATCTGCCAACTTTAAAAGAATTCTGTGATTTGAGCGCCTATAAACTGAGGGTCATTGTCACACATGATTTTCTTCGACACACCAAATCAGCATATGATATTTCGCCAAATAAAATCTTTAACTTCCTTTTCTCGCTCATGTTTGAATGCTCCTGCCTCTACCCATTTAGTAAAATATTCAGTAAGTACGAGCAAAAATTTTACATGTTCTTTTGCTTGAGGTAGTGGACCTACGATATCCATTCCCCATTTCATAAATGGCCACAGTGCAATGACCGGATGTAGTAATTGTGCAGATCTATGCATATTATTACCGTACCTTTGGCACTTATCGCATTTTTCCATGAAATGTTCCGCTTCTTCTTCCATTTTAGGCCAATAATAACCTGCCCTAATTAGGGTTCTTACCAATGACCTTCCTCCTGCGTGATTCCCACAATGCCCCTCGTGTATTTCTCTCATTACGTATTCTGTCTCAGAAGGTCCGAGGCATCTTGCTAAGGGACCATCGAACATTTTCTGATAAAGATTGCCTTGCTTTAAGAAATACCGAGCTACCTTTTTTCGTAGCGCATGAGCTTTTTTCTTATCTTCAGAGAGATACCATACTATAAAAAAGCAACAATCTCGTTTCTCTAATCCCAAGTTAAGTTATTAAAATTTACCTCATTCTTATCAGGGTCAAAAACTGAATAAAATAAATGAATAACTGAAGCATTTACATCGCTTGGCACGTCTGCCGCAGATGCAAGATTAGCTAGGGCTTCTACTTCAACATTTTTATCCCTTGGTATTTGCGTATTGGAATTTCTTTTCCAGCTCACGTACCTTCTTTAAATATTGTTGCATTCGTGCTTCCTTGGCTGTGTAAGTCCCCGGCATCTGGTTAACCACGAGCTGCAAATCGCTTTTGATTATATTTTGACTAATGCCGAGTTCTTGTGCCAGTTCTAAACCTGCAATCACAGCTTCATACTCTGCTTCGTTGTTAGTTATAGAATGACATTTAATGGCTTGTCGAATGGTTTCACCCGTAGTTGGTACCAAAATAATCCCTAAACCTGCACCATTTACATTAGATGAACCATCGGTAAATAAGGTCCTAGTTCCTGTATTAGCTCCGTTGAGAACCTGCAATTCTTTTTCCACTTCTAATTGCATTCCTTGGCTAAAATCAGCCACGAAATCTGCTAACACTTGAGACTTAATCGCGGTCCTAGGTTGGTATGTGATGTCATATTCACTTAATTCTATTGCCCACTTGGCTAACCTTTCTGATAACTCATGCTTCTTGTAATATATTGCATAATGGGTAAGCAGTTACTACAGCAATAGGGTGACATTGAAAATAAGGCCTTAGTTTCCTGGATGACATGACTAATGCAAGTGCAAGTTTTTCTAGTTGAGGATATCGCGTTTCCGCATCTAATAAAGATTTACTAACATAATAAATCGGAGATTGTTTACCTTGATCTTCACATACTAAAACTGCACTTACCGCTACTTATGAGATAGCAAGGTAGATGAGCAATCTCTCACCAGCCTTTTGTTTTGCGAGCAATGGCGGATTTGATAAATATGTCTTTAAAGTTTTTAATGCCGGTTGACATTCTTCATTCCATTCAAAATGATCTTGCTTTTTAAGAGCTAAAAAGAATTTGAAGCACTTTTCTGATGATTTAGAAATGAATCTCCGCAAGGCTAAAATTCTTCCTGTTAGCCTCTGCACTTCTTTTTTACTTGTAAGTATGTCAGGAATTTCTTCTATGGCCTTAATCTGCGGGATTTACTTCAACACCACTGTTAGAAATGAGAAAACCCAAAAACTTACTCGATGCAACATAATGCACATTTTTCAGGATTCAATTTCATATTAAATTTTCGCAAAATTTTAAACGTCTCAGACAAGTGCGATATATGATCTCCTGAATGCTGAGTTTTAACAAGCATATCGTCTATATAGACCTCCATAGTTTTTCCCATATGTTCTTGAAACATTTTGGTTACCAATCTTTGATATGTTGCACCTGCATTTTTGAGACCAAAAGGCATTACTTTATAACAGTAAGTTTCCCTGTCTGTTATAAATGAAGTTTTTTCTTCATATGCGGGATCCATCTTGATTTGGTTGTATCCTAAGTATGCATCTAAAAAACTTAATAACTAATGCCCTGCAGTAGAATCAATTAATTGATCTATATGAGGTAAAGAGAAAGAATCTTTAGGGCAAGCTTTGTTAAGATCTGTATAGTCTACACAAACTCTCCATTTACCGTTCTTTTTTGGGTACCACTACAGTGTTGGCTAACCAATTAGGATACTTTACCTTGAGGATAGACCCATTCTTTAATAATTTTTGGACCTCATCTTGAATCACCTGATTTTTGAAAGTTCCTTACTTCCTTTTCTTTTGTTTGATAAGTGGATGAGATGGGTCTTCATTTAACTTGTGAGTCATTACCTCCGGTGGTATTCCTGTCATATCAGAATGGGACCAAGAAAAATTATCCGCGTTAGCTTTTAAAAATTCAATCAATTTACGTTTCATATCCGGGCTGAGATTGGCTCCTATGTAAACTGTTCTTTCGGGCCAGTGTATAAACAGTACTAACTCCAGCTCTTCTATTGTCATTTTGAGATTTTTATTTTCTTCTGGTTCTTGAATGGAATCGGGCCTTGTATTCATGTTTGTTCGCCCTTGTTTAGCTGAGGTTGGCATTGTGATATCCTCAACCGGGTTCTGTAATTGCTATTTTTCTTCATTTCTCGCACTTGAATCTGCCATGGAGTTGATGCACCTAGATGTTTGTTGGTCTCCACGGATTTGACATATTCCCTATGGTGCCGGAAATTTAATGACTTGATGCAAGGTTGATGGAACATCATCCATTTCGTGGATCCATGGCCTTCCAAGAATTATGTTGTAAGTCATTTCCATCTCCACTACCTGAAACTTCGTATCTTTGACAACGCCTTCTGTGAATGTAGTAAGCATCACTTCCCCTTTCGTCACGACACTGGAATTGTCAAATCCTGAAAAAGTATGCGCTTTTGGTACCAATTTATCTTCAGCTTGCATCTCCTGTAGTACTTGCATCAAAATAATGTTCACGGAACTACCTGGATCAACTAAAACTCATTTCACATTAGTGTCATGTATAAGTAAAGATATTATCAGTGTGTCGTTATGTGGAGTTAATAGGCCATCAGATCCGCATCATCGAACGTAATATTTTCTTCCTCTAAAATATGTCGCAACCGCTTCCCGTAGGTAATTGTTACTTTGGAAACCTTATTGGCTGCTGTATACGTTACGCCATTGATTTCTTTTCCTTTGCTGATAACATTGATGGTTCTTTTGGGAGAAGGTGGTTTGGGGGGCTCCTGCCTGTTCTTCATGTATGCTTGTTTACCTTTCTCACTGAATAAATCGGTGAGATACCCTTGTTTTAATAAATGATCAACTTCACTTTTCAAAAACCTACAGTCTGCCATTTTATGCCCGTGATCATTATGAAATTCGCACCGATGATCAGGGTTGCACCTATTTGGATTCGATCTCATCTCTTTTGGCCATCATACCTTGTCACCTATTCTTCTCAAAATAGCTACGAGTTTGGAAGTGCTTACATTGAAATTATAACCGCTAAACCTCGCCTTTAAGTTTCTATCATCATCTCGTGACTCACGTGTGTTTCAATCATTCCCAAATCTTGATGACGAGCCCGACTCTCTATTCCTCGACCTATGGTCGTACCTCTGATTATCTTGTTTTGACTGTGAGTCTTTTCCCGCAGGTCCCATGTATGGTTCGTACCTGTGTTTACCGGACCTTTTTTCGGTTTTTGCCCGTCTCGAACTTATATTTTCTTCTTTTTGATGCCGTGAAATAATATCTTCTTCAATCCTCAGCTTCGTGCTATACCTATTATAAACGTCATTTCATGTTGTCGCTAGAAATTCACGAAGACTCTCCTTTAGTCTCCGCGTTACTTTTGAGCTTTTTTCATTCAAATTACTTGTGAATGTTGTAGCTGCCCAATTGTCAGGTACACGCGGTAATGTCATTCTTTCACGGTGGAATCTGTCTACAAATTCTCTGAGCAATTCCGAGTCCCCTTGCTTGATTTTGAAAATATCCTCCATTCTTTTTTTGACTTTCCGAGTTCCCGAATGTGCTTTAATAAAAGAATTTGCAAGCTCAACAAAAGAATTAATAGAATTTTCGGGCAAAAGAGAATACTATGTTAATGCACCCTTTGTGAGTGTTTCACCAAATTTCTTGACCAATACTGATTCAATCTCCTATTTGGTCAAGTCATTGCCTTTGACGCCTGTTGTGAATGCAGTCACGTGGTCTCGTGGATCAGTTGTGCCATCATATTTTGGAATATCAGGCATTTTGAATTTCTTTGGAATTGGGAGGGGAGCAGCACTTGGCTTCCATGGTTGTTGCGAATATTTATCCATATCTATTCCTTTGATTACGGATGGTACCCCGGGTATTTGCTCTATGCGATTATTTTTCTCCCTAAGCTGTTTCTGTAATGTTAGTATTAAATTTTGTACATCAGAATTAATTAAGTTACCGGGTACTCCTTCTTGTTATTCGCTGGGGGTTCCACCACTTCCTGAATTAACAAGCCCAGAACAAGGATTCTCCAAAGTGTTGTTATTTGGAGTGGGTGTGAGTGGTGCAACAGGTAATTGACTAGCAAAAGCTTCAAGAGCTTTATTAACCTGTGCTGCAATTAATTTTTGCAAAGCTTTATCGATTGCTTCAACATTTTCAAATTGAGCATTTCCATGTGCATGAGATCCATCAGGAATACCTTCTTGAGATCGTCGAGGAAAGCTTTGTGGAGAAGGAGCAGGAGTGTGATTATCCTGTTGATTTCCCTGAAGTTGTTCGTTTTCTTGATTTCCTTGAGTGTTGTCATTATTGTTCGATATGGTTGATGCAGCAAGGGAAGTTAAGCTAAAAAAGAATGGATTAACAGATTCTCGATAACGGAACCAATTTGTTTAAACAAAAAATAGAATTTCGGTCAAAACGATAATTTAGAAGGACTCAGGTTACTGATAATCAAAGAATAAATAAAGAAGAATGATTTTGTCAACAATGAGATAGTCAGGAACACAAAATAAACAAGTGTATTCAGATAGTCTTTCATGTCCTAACAATTGATCCACTCTCTCTTATTAAATATTTATTTTAATAACAGAATATTAATATTAAAATAAATATGAATATTAAATCCAATCCGTCTTTCAGTTTTGTAACTGAAAATTAAACTACCATCTTCAATTTTTCCTCTTTATTATTGAGTAAATAGTCATTTATGTTGCACTTCTTCAGATTTCAGCCCAACTTTAGCTATAAATACAAGACTATTCTGCTAAGAATTTTTATACGATTTTCTGAGTTTCTCCTCCTTCTTCTGTATATTTTAAATATCAAACAAAGCAACAGTAAGTGTGATTTGCTACCGAACTTTGTGTTCGCTTAAACATTGGAGTTTGAAGTACCACTACACCAGTGTATAATTCATTCTATCCTGGAAGGAAATAATCCACAACCTTGGGTACTAGGAGGGGATTAATTCCTTAGGAAACACTGTGAATTCAGTGGGTTCGGATTAAAATTTTGTTTCTGTTTTTCATTTCTGTTTATATTTATTTATATTTTTCAGAATTATTTTACAAAATATGTTTAATAACATATTTGTATGTAATGAAGATCAAGCTCAAAATTAAAAAAACGGTTAAGATCAGGATTTTACGTAATTAAAATGCTAAGGAAATCATTATTTACAAAAAGTGGGTTTTGGCAATCCACCTGATATCCTAAAAAGTGAGATTATTAGAGTAAGAGTGCCTCATATGCAAACAGAGGCGGACCTATTTTATAGGATGAGGGTCACCATTAGTGGCGTTCATGGTTCGGTTTGGATCGATTTTTCCCTAAAAAAAAAATCAAATTAAATAAGTCGGTTTTTCAAATATTAGAACCAAACTAAACCAATTAAGCCGGTTTTTTCTCGATTTGATTTATATCAGTTTTTTAGTTTTTTCGGTTATTTGTCGATTTTTTCTTAAATATAAGACATACGCTACCAAACACATATTCTGGCGATCACATTTTCAACGTAACACTATCAAATCAATTATCCTTTGAGATATTGATGATAATTGAATCAAATAGTGATGAATAATTTAAGGACTCAATTAAAAATATATATGTTTAACATGAAATGAATTCTTACACTTAACAAAAGAAAACTACCAATCAAACTAGAATATAAAGGTAAAGAATTGTCCCAAAAGTGCAAATGATTAACATTCACCGTAAAATTTTTGAAGCTTTGTATAAAAATATACATATATATAGGTGAAATAATAATTTTGAAATAGCTACTCATATAGTCGGTTTGGTTCAGTTTTTTGGTTATTTTTTTATTAAAATCAAAACCAAATCAAATTTGATCGGTTTTTAAAATTCAAAATCAAAATAAAACCAAACCAAACCAGACCAAAAACCATCGGATTTTTTGATCGATTTGATTTGATTCGTTTTTTCGAGTTTTTATGAATGTCAGCGTCATCCGGAAAGTTTGGTATTTATGTACATATGCATGTCTTTAAAAGATAGTACAATATATTAGTAGTGACACATTACATCTAAAGCAAATTTCTGTTTGAATGCAAATATACATCCACTATCTCTAAATACTTGATCCGACTATGCAATGCAAATCCTCCTACTAATTTTAAGTTTCGCGTATATGATCCTTTTTACATGAGTTAAATTGACATAAGTATACTACAGTGGTAGCAAAGGCACGTGAACCTATGATCTCTCTGTAAAATTAGATATTTTATGTATATATTTTCTAAAATTGGTATGATATTAATTATTGGTACCATTCTCCAAGAAGATTGAATGGTGCACTTGTTCGGAGGATGAGTTATCTACTAAGAGCTATACCTATATGGATGAATTCCCACTTGATACATTTTCTCCTCCATTTTTTTAGTAGTACATCCATTTATTAAAAATTCTAGATTCACCTTTGAGTGGTAATATAAAAATTATTTTTATTACATGAGTGTATGTCTCTAGTTTTTTTTTTTCTTTTCTTTTTATTAGAGCTACTTTTCAACGAAGAAGTTGTTCTCTTCTTGAATAGTAGAAGCAATTCGTCGTTCCATGAAGTTTAAATTTCTTTAGTTAGAACTCCTTTGACGGGGAACTTTGGGTCATACATGCAAATGGACGGACAGTTTATTTCCTATGTCATTTTCTTGTTTCATTTTCCAAAACTTTTTTAACTGAAATTCATATTCGTACTTATAGCCACACAATTATTATAAGACAAAAGGCAACATCTATGGCCCGAAAATCCTGCAAAACCGATAAGGTATCGTACATTATACTCTCCCCGTTTCAATTTATGTGAACCTGTTTGATTGGACACGGAATTAAAAAAAATAAAGACTTTTAAAATTTGTGGTCCTAAACAAGTTCAAATGGGGCCCAGAGTATTTGTGTGGTTATAAAAGCTTCCCATTAAGAGTAAAACTGTAAGTTTAAACTAAATTATTACCAAATTTAAAAAGGATTCATTCTTTTTGGAACGAACCAAAAAGAAATACGTTCACATAAACCGGAACAGGAGTACTAATAACTAGCATTCATTAACTCTCTATAGGATGGTATATTTGGTCTTCACGGCCACGTACAGGTTACACTTATTGTCTTTGACTGGTCAAAGAAACGTGAAAATAGAAAATATATACTTCTAGTAGAAAATGACATTTGCCTAAACACGTTACAAGTGGGATGCGTCCTCTTTATTTTGGTTTGTAACGGTAGCTCGACGGTATAACGAATTTTTCGTATTATCAGATCATTAAAAGAATTTTTACAATTTAATTCTTTCAAAATTTTGGGATTCCTAATCTTAAAAATAAAATATATTATTTGTTATAATAGGTAATATATAGTGACCTAATGGTTTAAAGAATATTCAAGCTGGCGACAAGGGCGGAGGTAGTATAGTAGCTACGCCTTCGAACGAACCCCTTAGCTTTTGTTTAAACCTTGTATCTATATTAAAAAATTTTATTAAATAAGTAAAAATATTTAATTGTGAACCCACTAACTTTAACGAGTTAGGGTTCAATGAATAGATCAGAACCCTTAACTTTCAAATCCTTGCTCCGCCTCTAGCGGGCAATACACATTGAAATTAAATGTGAATTAGTAGGGTACGAACCCTAGAGATGAGAAAAAGAGAATAAGGGATGAACTAGAGAGAGGTTAGAGAGAGAAGCAGCAGAGATGAAATGAATTCATTCATTCTTCCTTGAAATCTAAAGAATTTACAATATATATAATTAGGTAATTACCTCACTAATCAACTAACTAATGGAACTCAAATTACCGGTAATAAGAAGAGGTGAAACGACTATTCTGCCCTTACTATTTACACTTATGTTATCCCTTTCTCAACACTCCCCCATAAGTTAGAAGGTGCAAAAATGTTGAGAACTTCTAGCTTGGAGATTAGATGTTCATGTTGAAATCTGGCGAGACCCTTGGTAAGAATATCTGCTGGTTGATCTTTGCTAGGAATGTACTTTGTTGCTTTCAGACCTTGCATTATTCTTTCTCTTATAAAATGGCAATCTATTTCTATATGTTTGGTTCTCTCATGATATACTGATCGGCTACAATCTGCATAGCAGCCTTACTATCATTGTTTACTACAATAGGTAAGGTTACTTCAATCTCAATCTCATGCATTAGTCCTTGTAGCCAAATGAGTTTAGCTACTATGGCTGCAATACTTCTGTATTCAGCCTCTGCAGAAATCCGAGACACTGTAGTTTGTTACTTTGATTTCCAAGCAACTAAGGAGTCTCCAATCTTGATTAAGTACCATGTTACTGATTTTTTAGAAATTGGACATGCTGCCCAGTCTGCATCACAGTAGCTGTGATATTGTTATTGTTTGAGCTTGATAATACAATTTCTCTTCCTGGTTGATTCTTGAAATATTTAACAACTTTTATAGTTGCTTCCATGTGGGATTTTTTAGGTTGTAATAAGAATTGACTAAGAGTTTGAACACTAAAAAAAATATCAGGTCTGGCCATTGGTAGATAGAGTAGTCTACCTATCAATCTTTGGTATGAGTTAATATCAACAAGAGGTTCATGTACTAACTGACTAACATTACTGCGGTGATCATCATACTCTTTTGTTGTCACTTTAACATTAGTGTCTAATGGAGTTGCATTAGGTTTGGCATCACTTAATCCAAGTTCTGATATGAGTTCTAGTGCATATTATTTTCTTTGGTGCATTAGTATCCCTTGTTTTGATCTTGTTAACTCAATACCTAAAAAATACTTTAACTCACCCAGATCCTTCATTTTAAACCCTTGATGCATATTGTTTTTTTTCTCCAATCAACCTCAAACTCTCACCTGTTATCAGCATGACATCAACATACACCAACACCATAGTAGTACCTTTAAAAGTTTTCTTAACAAATAAAGAGTGATCACACTGACTTTGCTTGAAATCAGACTTTCTTAGAGCTTCAGTCAATTTTGCATTCCATTGTCTTGGGGCTTATTTTAGGCTATACAAGGATTGGATGAGTGATCGGCTCCAACCCTATACCACTATAAAATGGCAAGATTGATCGATGCATCTTTTACCTAAAAAGTCGGGATCGATATCCACAACGAGCTAATATTGGTTGGGAATTGGGTTTCTATCTAATCTAGCTATACGTGTTATTCTTAATTTTACTTCTAATCATGCTTTGTTTTGTTTCTATTCTACTTTTAAAGCTAATAAATGTTGAAAATAATCTAAATACAATATTTTTGTAAAGGTTTTCTCAATTGGTAAAAAGCACTAGGGAAATGATTTACACCTAGGTGAGTATCTAACAGGGTCTAAAACTTAGGAAAAAGTTGTTATAATTGAGATCATAATATAACCATTGCACATAATTACTCACTCTATACCTCTCTGTAGTTTGAGTCACTTTGCACTAATTGTCTTTCTCAAGCCCAATTGGGTGTTCAAACAATGCAAGCAAAATTGGCTCAAGTCGGGAATTACTATCTCTAGGTTTAACCCTTTAATTGAGGCTATCAATCTATTGAATGCACCCCAATTCCTTGTTAGCCTGAGTTTCCTAGACTTAGTCTCTCTTTCTCAAGAAGAGTCTAAGTCATAAAGTCATGAATCAATGTTTGCAACTACCAATTCAACAATTAAAGCATAAATCAAGCTAAATATCATTAACTCATAAAAAATTCAGCCCTAAAATTGAAGATCCATTAAATACCCACACTAGAGTTGGGTCACAACCCTAGTTAATGGGTTTAGCTATTCATAATTACGGTAGAAATCAAAGATATAGACGAAATATAGGCCATAAAAAGTAACTACAAGAGTAAAACCTAAGATTAATAGCTAAAGATGTTCTAAAATTACTCTAAGAACATATGCCCTAAAAATGTGAAAAAGAACTATTTATACACAGTTGAAATTACTAGACAAAAATGGGTTCCTCTGACAGCGTAATAATGGGCGCCTCAGTGCTTGAACTTTCGCGGCCGCGCAAAAGCAAGTGCGGACCATGGTTCTTCTCTTTTGGACTGGGTCTGGACTTGATTTCGCTGGGAAGATGGCAAATATTTATGGATTAAAAGAAGTTGAACTTGGCTACCCGAAAAGACCATTTTCCACTGCCATTCATTGATCAGATGCTAGATAGATTGGTAGGGAGGTCTCACCTTTGCTTTCTGGATGGATACTCGGGGTATAATCAAATTTTTATTGCCCCGGAGGATAGAGAGAAAACGTCGTTCACCTGCCCTTATGGTATCTATGCCTTTCGGAGAATGTCGTTTGGCCTATGCAATACACCCGCCACATTCCAAAGGTGCATAATGACCATCTTCACAGATATGGTAGAGAAAATAATGGAGTTTTTCCTTAATGACTTCCCAGTGGTGGGGAACTCATTTGAGGATTTCCTTGTTATATTGAGAAGAATATTGAAAAGGTATATCGACACTAATCTGGTACTCAACTAGGGAAAGTGCCATTCCATGGTACAGGAAGGTATAGTCTTGGGGCACCTAGTGTCGAGTAAATGTTTTGAGGTGGATCGTGCAAAGGTTGATGTTATAAAAAAAACTTCCACCACCCACTTCCGTCAATGCAATTAGAAGTTTCCTTGGGCACGCCAGTTTCTATAGGATATTTATAAAAGATTTTTCCAAAATTGCTTAATCCTTGTGTAAATTTCTTGAAAAAGATCACCCTTTTGTATTTTCTGATGACTGCAGAGTAGCATTTGAGGAATGGAAGAAGAGACTGGTAACAACACCTATCATAGTTGCCCCGACTGGGAGCAACCATTTGAACTGATGTGTGATGCGAGTCACTATATTGTGAGAGCAGTTCTTGGGAAATGAAAAGATAAAATCATACATCCAATATACTACGCAAGTAGAATAGTGAGTGAAGCCCAGCTAAATTACATTATGACCGAGAAGAAGATACTGGCAGTGGTGTTCGCATTTGAAAAATTTTGGTCCTACTAGATAGGCTCGAAGCTAATTGTTTACACTGACCATGCTGCCCTCAGGTACTTAATCGAGAAGAAGGAGTCAAAGCCGCACCTGATTAGATAGGTGCTACTGCTGCAAGAATTTAATTTGGAGATCCTTGACCGAAAGGGAACGGAGAACCAAATAGCTGATCATTTGTCTAGACTGGAAGGAGATGAGAAGAATGTTGAGGTAGAAGAGATTCTGGAAACTTTCCCAGATGAACAACTATTAGCCACAAGTCTTGAGGAATCGCAATGGTATGCAAACATTGCAAACTACCTGGCGAGTGGAATTGTTCCTTATGACTTTTTCTCTGTCCAAAACAGAAAGTTCTTTCGTGGTTGCCACATGTATTATTAGGATGAACCTTATCTATTCATGATTTATATTAATAACATGATCAAGAGATATATCTCCGAGATAGACCAATCTTCTATTTTGCAGGCATGTCACGCGGCATTTCGGGGGATTAAGGACAGTTGCAAAAATCTTAGAGTCGAGATTCTACTGGCCAACATTGTTCAAAGATGCACATTAATAGATAAAGGGTTGTGATGAATGCTAACAAACTAGGAATATTTCTCGCCGACATGAGATGCCCATGAACCCAATTTATAAGGTAGAAGTGTCTGATATATGGGGCATCGATTTCATAGGTCCTTTCATCAGCTCATATGGCAACAAGTACATACTCGTTGTTGTGGACTACGTGTCCAATTGGGTGGAGGCTGCAGTGCTCCCTACAAATGATGCAAGGGGGTAATTGGCGAGAAAGGAAAAATTTCAGAGGCCAGGTCCACGGTCGCGCTTGGACCACCCATATTAAGTCCCACACTGCCAGGCGATTCTTGCTATATCCGCGGTCGCGGACCGACCGCGCTTGGACTGCATATAACGCCCTTTGTAATGCCTCATGTGCGCGCCACGCATAGACTGCGAACCAATCACGCACTGGGCGCCTTCTGTAGCCTTAGTTAGAGTTAATTGTTGTTTTCTTCATTTCTTAATATTCTTATTACTAATAACTCCCCCTTGTTATCCCCTACCCCTTTTCACTTAACCCAAATATCTGATTCTCCATCCCTTCTCTTACAAATCAAAACAAAGAAAAAAAACCTAGAACTCAAAGAACCCAACCCTTCTAACCCCATAGAATCGACCTCCCACTCTATCATCTTCTCTCTTCTAACTTCTTATCCTCTCATAACATACTCACAAGTCCATCAGGTAAGGGCCCTTGTTTAATTTTTTGTTGGGTTACTTGAATTTCTTAGTTATGTAGTAATTTTCTTCTTATTTTAGTAGTAGTTTTCTTCTAGTCTTGTGTTATAGTTACATTAGTGGGTTTGTCGAGGTAGTAGTAGATTTGTATCTTGATGGGTTAGGTTGAAATTGGTCTATCTGTGGTTGGGTAGGGATTATCAAATTGTTATTAGGGAGTTCGGGTGAATGGTGCACATCAAGTATTTGTTTAAATACCACAGTGAGTCATGAATGTAATTTGTGATCAATTATATGGATGAAGTCTGAGTAACCACCCCTGGTTCACATCTCTTGTTATTCGCTGATGGTGATATTTGTTTTAGGTAGCATGCCGTCTTCCAAGAAACGTAGAACCACTGGTGCTTCGTCCAGTGGTCACGCTGGATCATCCAACCACGAGCTTCAACTAATGTTTGCCAGTATGATAGTTCCAAGTTCGTCTCCAGCGCGGCTCAGGACCGTTTTGGTCACAAAGCATCAAACACCCATACCGGAGAGGGGAATTGGTATAGGGTCCCTCCAATATGACTATCCCAACATGTACAATGAATTGGTCCGATGCATGCTGGATATTTTCTTTGAAGAACAGGACGAGGCTAATTTGATGGTTGTGCGGGAGTTTTACGTGAACCTTCCAGAACAAGTGAATGATGTTTGCATGGTGTGAAAGAAAAATGTGGACGCATCCATTGAGGCCATTCGAAGAGCTTACCGGTTGCCAATGTTTGGGGAGAACCCTGAGGCAGAGGACTACTATGAAGCCCATGGCAGACGATTCACCATGTGGGATTTGTTCTTTGACACAATATGTGTGCCCAATAAGGAAGTCGTGTGGATTATACCAGGGAAGAAGTTTTATTCGGCGACACACACCCTTTGAAGGAAAATGTTAGCTGTATATCATCAATAGCCGCCTGCTCCCTTCCTCCAACACCACTGAAGTGAATGGTCCCAGAGCTGCATTGATTTGGTGCTTCATGAATTGCCACGATTTTGATGTGGACAAGGTTATTCATGAAGAGATGTTCATCCGTTGTCTAGTGCGGCGGTATGGGTTATTCTTTCCTTCCTTGGTCACTAGATTATGCCGGGCAGCACGGGTGCTAGAGAACTTGAGCGTGGATAGAAGAGTGAAGAAAGAAACAAAGTTTTGGGCGGATAAAGTGACCATTTGTCACGACCCCAGTTTGCGCTCCATGAACATGTCGTGACGACACCTATTCTCTACGACTAGGTAAGCCTAACAATTCGGAAAAATAACTCATTTGCTAAATAATAATCAAAACTAAACAAACGGAAGGAAAAAGTATACGAAATGTCGCTCGGCATATACAATTCAACATCACAGCATGTCACGACCCGGATTTCCCACCATCGGGAGTCGTGATGGCGCCTACTAACGGAACTAGGCCAGCCAAAATTTAATATTTTTTGACAAATCTCAATAATATAATGAATGAAAATCAATAAAATGAGTGCGGAAGACTTTAAACTTAAATAAAATGAAAAAAAAAATTGCGGAAAGTTTGAAACATGTCTCTACCCAGAACCTGGTGTCACTACTCACGAACTCCTAAGATTACTAAATACAACCGTCTGAAAGAAAGTATAACAGACTGTCTCAATACAAAAGCTAACAAACTGGATAAAATAGAAGAGGCTCTGGGCCCGCGGACGTCAGCGAAGCTAACTCAAGAGTCCCTGGACTGAAGGCCTGCTCCCGGTCTAGTACTGCTACGGTCCGAAAGCTGCGTCCTGATCTGTGCAAAAGAAATGCACAGAGTGTAGCATCAGCACAACCGACCCAATGTGCTGGTAAGTTCCTGGCCTAACCCCGGCGAGGGGGTAACGAGGCTAGACAGGACCTATCACAAATAACCTGTACAGATATACGTGCAATAACAGGAAAGTACACTAATTTAAGCAGTAAAAAGGGGGGGGGGGAAGGGGGGAACATGCTGTGCGGTACTGCAATCTAAATACAGAAATCATCGATAAAGAAGTGAAACTGAACAATAACAACTGACAAGGAAAAATACAGGAAGTCTCTACA
>MU705573.1:26511-40602 GCA_026770625.1 Nicotiana glauca | reverse complement strand
AAAAAAATATTTTTGAAAAAAACGCCCCCCCCCCCCCCCCCCAAAAGACCTGAAATTTTACACACACATCCTAAATGACATTACGGAACTACTACAACTTCCGAAATTCCATTCCGACCCTCGGATCAAATCTCACTATCAAACCGGAAACTTCCAAAATTCAAACTTTGGCATTTCAAGCATAAATTAGCTACGGACCTCCAAAACACAATTTGAATATGCTCCCAACCCCAAAATCACCCAATGGAACTAACAGAACCATCATATTTCCATTCGAAGGCCGTCTTCACAGTGTTTCGACTACGGACCACTTTCCAACACTTAAGCTCTCATTTAGGGACTAAGTGTCCCAAAACTCTTCGAAACTCAAAACCGAACATCCCAGCAAACCAAAATAGCAGAAATAAACTTGGGGAAGATAGTTATTTGGGGATCGGGGCATTAATTCTTAAGACGACCGGCCGGGTCATCACATCCTTCTACACTTCAACAATCGTTCGTCCTCGAGCGAGCATAGAGACATACCTAAAGTAGTGAAAAGATGAGGCTAACGGTTGCACATATCCTGCTCGGTCTCCTAGTTTGCCTCCTCGACCGGTTGACCCTACCACTGAACCTTTACTAAAGCAATGTTCTTTGACCTCAACTTTCTGACCTGCCTGTCCAATATAGCCACTATATCCTCAATGTAAGATAGGTCCTTGTCCAGCTGGACTAAAATGAAATCCAACACGTGCGACGGATCACCGTGATACCTCTGGAGCATCGAAACATGAAATACCGGATGAACCCTTGCCAGGCTGGGAGGTAAGGCAAGCTCATAAACAACCTCCCCAACTCGCCTCAATATCTTAAAAGGGCCAATAAACCTCGAACTCAGCTTCCCTTTCTTCCCAAATCTCATAACGCCTTTCATAGGCGAAACTCGAAGCAGAACTCGCTCTCCAACCATATAGGAAGCATCACGAACCTTCTGGTCCGCATAACTCTTATGTGTAGACTGGGCTATACGGATCTTATCCTGAATCACCTTAACCTTCTCTAAAGTATCCTGAACCAAATCTGTGCCCAATAACCTAGCCTCACCTGGCTCGAACAAACCCGTCGGAGATCTACACTGCCTACCATAAAAGGCCTCAAAGGGTGCCATTTGAATGCTGGACTGATACCTGTTGTTGTAAGCAAACTCTGCCAATGGAAAGAACTGATCTTAAGAACCCCCAAACTCCATCACACATGCACATAGCATATCCTCAAGAATCTGAATAGTGTGCTGGGACTGCCCGTCTGTCTGAGGGCAAAATGCCATGCTCAACTCCACCCGAGTACCTAACTCCGATCAAACGATCCTCCAGAACCGTGATGTGAACTGAGTACCTCTATCTGAAATGATAGAAATTGGGATACCATGCAGACAGATAATCTCCCGGATATAAATCTTCGCCAATCGCTCCAAAGAATAAGTGGTACCCATAGGAATGATATGAGCGAACTTGGTCAGCCAATCCATAATAACCCAAATTACATCAAACGTCTTATGAGTCCGTGGAAGTCCAGTTACAAAATCCAGGGTGATACGCTCCCACTTCCACTCCGGAATTTCTATCTGCTGAAGCAACTCACCCGGTCTCTGGTGCTCATACTTCACCTTCTGATAATTGAGGCACCGAGCTACAAAACCAACTATATCTTTCTTCATCTGCATCTACCAATAGTGCTGCCTCAAGTCCTGATATATCTTCGCGGCACTCGGATGGATGGAATACCACGAACTGTGAGCCTCCTCTAGAACCAGCTCTCGAAGCCCATCTACATTGGGTACATAAACCTAACCCTACATCCTCAATACCCTGTCCTCGCCAATGGTCACATCTCTGGCATCACCATGCTAGACCTTGTCCTTAAGGACAAGCAAATGAGGATCATCATACTGCCGCTCCCTGATACAATCAAATAAAAAAGATCGGGAAATCACAAAAGCTAGAATCCGACTGGGCTCTGAAAGATCCAATCTCACAAACTGGCTAGCTAAGGCTTGAACATCCATTGCCATAGGCCTCTCTGATGCTGGTAAATATGTCAAACTCCCCAAACTCTCTGCCCGGCGACTCAAGGCATCAACCAATACATTGGCCTTGCTCGTGTGATATAGAATAGTAATATCATAATCCTTCAACAACTCTAACCACCTCCTCTGGCGAAAATTTAGATCCTTTTTCTTGAACAAGTGCTGCAAGCTCCGATGGTCAGTATAAATCTCATAAGGCACACCGTATAGATAATGGCACCAAATCTTCAGGGCATGAACAATGGCAGCAAACTCAAGATCATGGATAGGATAATTCTTCTCGTGTATCTTCAACTGTCTGGATGCGTAGGCAATCACCCTACCGTGCTGCATCAATACCGCTCCAAGGCCAACTCTCGAGGCATCACAATAGGCAGTAGAAGACCCTGAACCTATAGGCAATATCAAAACTGGGGTTGTAGTCAAAGTTGTCTTGACCTTCTGAAAGCTTGCCTCACACTCCTCTATCCACTAAAATGGAGCACCCTTCTAGGTCAATCTAGTCATAGGAGCTGCAACCGATAAAAACCCCTCCACAAAATGACGGTAGTATCCCGCCAAGCCAAGGAAACTACGGATCTCTATAGCTGAGGATGGTCTGGACCAGCTCTGCACGCCCTCTATCTTCTTCAGATCCACCCAAATACCCTCACTTGATACCACGTGGCCCAGGAATGCCACGGAATCCAACCAAAACTCACATTTTGAGAACTTTGCATATAGCTTCTTTTCCCTCAGAGTCTGAAGCACTATCCTCAGGTGTTACTCATGATCTTCCCAACTCTAGGAATAAACTAGAATATCATCAATAAAAACAATGACATAAGAGTCAAGATATGGCTAGAATACACTGTGCATCAAATGCATGAAGGTTGTTGGGCATTGGTCAGCCCAAATGACATAACAAGGAACTCGTAATGCCCATACCGAGTCTTGGAAGCAGTCTTTAGGATATCTGGATCCAGAATCTTCAACTAATGGTAACCTGAGCACAAATCAGTCTTGGAAAACACCCGTGCACCCTAAAGCTGGTCAAATAGATCATTAATATGAGGTAAAGGATAATGGTTCTTCACTGTAGCCTTGTTCAACTGGCGATAATTGATACACATACGTATAAAACCATCCTTTTTCTTCATAAACAAGACAGGAGCACCCCAAGGTGAGACACTAGATCGAATAAAACCCTAATCAAGCAGTTCCTGTAACTGATCATTCAACTCATTCAAATTAAGAGTAGCTATACGATACGGAGGGATAGAAATGGGCTGAGTGACCGGCAGCAGATCAATGCCAATATCAATATCTCTATCAGGCGGCATGCCTGGAAGATCAGCTAGAAACACATCGGGAAAATCTCGTACTATAGGGACTGAATCAACAGAAAGGGTATGAATACTGACATCTCTCACATAAGCTATATATGCATCACACCCCTTCTCAACCATATGCTGAGCTTTAAGGAAATAGATAACTCTACTGGGAGTGTGATCTAAAGTACCCCTCCACTCAACACACGGTATACCTGGCATCGCCAGCGTCACGGTTTTGGCATGACAATAAAGAATAGCATAATGGGGCGACAACTAGTCCATGCCCAAGATAATATCGAAATCAACCATGCTGAGTAACAATAAATCAGCTCTGGTCTCAAAACAACAGAGAGTAACCAAACACGATCGATAAATGCGGTCCACAACAAGTGAATCTCCCACAGGAGTAGAAACATAAATAGGGGAACTCAAAGAATCTCGAGGTACACATAAATACGGAGCAAAATAAGAAGACACATAGGAGTATGTAGAGCCAGGATCAAATAGAACCGATGCATCTCTATGACAAACCAATATAATACATGTGATGACAGAATCAGAGGCAACAACCTAGGTATGGGCAGGCATGGAATAATATCTGGCTGGGCCTCTCGCTCTAGGGCGACCTTTACCTCCTCGACCTCTACCCCTAGCTGGTTGAGTGGATGAGGTAGCAGCTGGAGTCGTAATCATGGCCTGAGAGATCTGCGGGGCACGATGTGGCTGAGAAGTTTGTGGAGGTGCACTCCTCCCAAGTTTGGGAAAATACCTCACCACATGGCGAGTGTCACCACACTCAAAATAAGCTGTGGGAGGATGTGGTGGCTATGGCTGGCTCGGACCAGGTCTGCGGAACTGACCTCTGAAAGCACCCCGTGCAGGAAGCGCGCTAGAAAACAGAGGTACATAATAAGGCTCCTGAGGCCTAGGAGGAGTTGGAGCACTGCTTGCTGCTGGAAGAGATGAATGAACGGGGCAACTCATATAACCCCTACCATGACGGCCTAAAGCTGGGGTGCGTGCACTAGAATAATGACCCGACTCTCGAGACCTCTAGGCCTCCCTCTCTTCTCTCTCCCTAGCATGCATACCCTCAATCATTCTAGAAATGCTCACCACCTACTGATAAGAAATATCTATCTCTAACTCATGAGCCATGCTAGATCTGATGCTTGGAATAAGCCCCTCAATAAATCGGCGAACCCTCTCACGAACAATATCAACCAAGGTTGGTGCATGGCTATCCAAACTGGTGTAACGAGCAACATACTATTAAACAGCCATAGCACCCAGGTGCAAATGCTCAAACTCTGTGCACCATGCATCCCTGACACTCTGAGGAACATACTCTCGCAGGAATGAATCCGAAAACTGAGCCCATGTCTGTGAAGCAGTCGTATCTGGAATGTCTAACTCATAGGTGTGCCACAAATCATAGGCGGCTCCTCGAAGCTGGAAGGTAGTAAAAGAAACTCCGCTCGATACAGAAATACCCATAGTATGGAGAATGCGATAACACTCATCATGAAATCCCAAAGCATCCTCCGATGCTAGACCACTGAACTCAGGAGGCATATACTTCTTGAACCTCTCAAGCCTAAACTGCTCCTGCTCGAAATTCGCTGCCATGCCCTCTGGCTGAATAGGTGTTATAGGCGGTATAGGAATAGTCTCAGGAACCTGCTCAACATGCACTCACTGCTCAGGAGTGCGGGCGGCGGGAGTCTGTGCTCCTCCCCCGGCCTGGGATGTGCCTGCAGCAAGGGGAAGCAACCCTGCTGAGCCAAGGTGGTGTGCATGCTCATGAACTGTGCCAGAGTCTCCTGAAGAGCTGGAGTAATAGTAGCAGTGGTAGGTGTGCCAGGTGCTTGGACTCCGGCTGGATCTACTGGTGGTACCTCGGCGGCAGCTCGCGTAGGTGCTCTAGATGCACCACGTGCACATCCTCGACCTCTACCCCGGCCTCGGCCTCGGCCTCTGACGGCTGCAGTAGGGGGCACGAGTGCCTGATCGTCTTGATTAGCACGTGTCCTTACCATCTGTGAGAGAATAGAAAGACAAAAGTTTAGTTGTGATATCAAAATCTTGCACGACAAGGAAATCAAATAAAGTGGAATTTTCCTAACAGTTACATAGCCTCTAATAAACCGGCCTGTACCAATCAGTGAGACTCTAATAAACCGGCCTGTGTTCCGTGACTCCTATGAACCTAGAACTCTGATACCAACTTGTCACAACCCCAGTTCACCCTTCATGCATATGTCGTGGCAGTACCTAGTCTCTACGACTAGGTAAGCCTAAAAATGAGGAAAAATAACTCAGTTGCAAAATAATAATATAAATTAAACAAACGGAAGAAAACAGTATACGAAATGTCGCTCGGCATATACAACTCAACATCACAGCATCCTACAATACTATCCCAAAACCCAAACACTCATGGGAACACAAGCTGAAAGAAATGTAGTAAAATGCTCTAACTCCAAAATGTCTATAGCAACAGAAAGATGAAGGCTAGATGCTAAAAGATAGAATAAGATAGAGACTCCTCGGTCTGCGGACGTGGCAGATGTACCTCGAAGTCTCTGATAAATCTCTCCGCCTCAAGTGTGATACGCCTGGGTAGAGGTACTTGGATATGCACATGAAAACATGCACAGAAAGGGCATGAGTACACCACAGTGGTACTCAGTAAGTGCCAAGCCTAACCTCGGTCAGGTAGTGATGAGGAAGGTCAGGGCCCTACTAAGATAAATAAATAGTAAATGACAGGATAAATGAGAATCTACAGTAAGAATCTGCACAGGATAATAAGGATACAGTAACAGAAAACTGAACTAAGGTAAACACAAGGAAATACCGTTCACAACAAAGATGATAACCGGGGAGATCTTGGTATCCCGAGGATCTCTTGTATCCTCAATAAATGTGACAGGGATCTCTTAGTATCCCGAGGATCTCTTGGTATCCCGCACCTCTGTCATGATCATAAACACGTGCAGGGAATCTCTCGGACGCTGTCCCGTAGTCTAAATTTAAACACAGAACAGCAGCTCAAGAATATTTAGAATAAATTCCAAATTCGCAACAAATTACAATTTAATTCTCGCCTAACATACTTCATAAGATACAATTAAGGCAGTTTAAGCAAATAGTCAATAAAGGCAACTAAGCATGATTTTCTATCCTAACACAGGCTAAATTACAAGTAGAATAAGACAGGTAAGAAAGGAACTCAGTTTTAATACTGAAAGTAAAACTGGATTTTCAACAATTAGCTCAAGTACGCGCTCGTCACCTAACGTAAAATGCATTCAATTACCAAATATCATATCCTAAGGGGAAAGGTCTCCCATACAAGGTTAGACAAGCCACTTATCTCGAACCGGCTCAAAGTCAACTAGACACCACGCCTTTGCCACGAGTATCCGACTCCAAATGGACTGAATCTATTCAATTCAATTACATAATGTAGATAACATCTCAAGCAACTGATTCTATGATTGAATTCAAAGCTAAGACGCGAAATGCCAAAATTCCCCTCAGGCCAACATCTCAGAAATCGGGTGAAATTAACATTTTCAGAAACCTCGTACTCCCATGAGTCTAACCATGTAAAAATCTCTCAAATCGGATGTTAAAATCCTACTTAAAACTCAATAATTCGGCCTATGAAGTTTTATCAATTTTTCATTCAAAATCAAAAATTAAAGGAGGAAATCATGCTTAGATTAGTGGGTTACAAGCAAAAATGAATTTAGAATCGTTACCTAATCGATATCTCTAAAAACCCCTCAAAATCTCGCTCAAATCTGAGCTCCAAGCTTAAGTTTTGGTAGAAAAATGGCTAAACCCTTGTTTTTGAAATTTTATATCTGCTCAGGCAATTTGTGAATCGCGATTGCGAAAGAAGGCCTGCGCGAAGAGTAAAAATGAAGGCTCCAGGAAAATAGCCTACGCGAATGCGAGGAAAGGCACGCGATCACAAAAGAGGAAGGGATTGCCTTACACGATCCCATCTGAAGACACGCGAACGCGAAGTAGGAATGGGACCACTGAGACACCGGCTCAGTTTCTACTACGCGAACACGAGTGAGCAACTGCGAACGCGAAGGAAGAAGGGGCAGTGCTATGAGATCGCGAATAAGGAATCGGGCCCCCCTCCAGAATCACTCTATGCGATCGTGAGAAAGGGGCCGCGATCGCGAAGAAGAAATGTCTGCAATAGCCCTGAAGCAAAATCTATAATTTTCTAAGTTCTAAAAATGACCCTTTGAGCATCCGACACACACCCAAGGCCCCCGGGACCTCAACCAAAACTACGAACATATCCCATAACCTCATTCAAACTTGTTCCAACCTTCGGAACGCCATAAACATCATCAAACACCTACTATTCATCAAATTCAAGCTTAAAATTTTCAAAAACTCTAAAACATATTTTCGATCAAAAAGTCTACCAAACCCCGCCCATAAGACCTAAAATTTTGCACATACATCCCAAATGACATGACGGAACTACTACAACTTCCAGAATTTTATTCCGACCCTCGGATCAAAATCTCACTATCGAACCGCAAACTTCCAAAATTCAAACTTTGGCATTTCAAGACTAAATTAGCTACGGACGTCCAAAACACAATCCGAATACGCTCCCAATCCCAAAATCACCCAAGGGAGCTAATGGAGCCATCGTATTTCCATTCCGAAGCCGTCTTCACACTGTCCCGACTACGGACCACTTTCCAATACTTACGCTCTTATTTAGGGACTAAGTGTCCAAAACTCTCCGAAACTCAAAACCGAACGTTCCGGCAAATCAAAATAGCATAAATAAACTTGGAAAAAATAATTATTAGGGAATCAGAGTATTAATTCTTAAGACGACCGGCCGGGTTATTACACCATTGGGAAGGAACATGTGGTACCTAGAGGTGCTAATAGTGATGATTCTGATGCACTTGAGGAGGGAGAGGAAAGGAAGGATGAAGTAGGGGCTGAGTCATCCACCCTTGAGCAAGTTGCAGATCCCAAAGGAACATCGGTGGCTGGACGGAATACGCGGATGAAAGCTTTAGAGCAGGAAATTGCAAGGTGGCGCTTTACAGTCACGGAATTGAGGACTAAAGTTGATGCCTTGGCCACCCAAAATTTGAAGTCAGAGAAGAAAATCATGGGATGGTTGTGCGCGCTGGGGAGGGCGTGTCACCTCGACCCCGACTCTGTCTCTGATCAAGACTGATCTTCCAGGGAAGTTCCTTTACCTCGCATTACTTTATTTTGTATCAGATGGGGACATGCCATATTTTATGTGTAGGGTGAGGGATACTTCGTTTGTATGTTGTAGGACATGCCTTCATGAATGCCAAGCTTACTTTTATAATTTTACTTGTGAAAACAATGATGAATTCCAGAAAAGGAAATCTTGAATTAGGTATGAATGTTCAAATACTAGTTGTTTTTGGGATAGTTTCCATCCTTACTAGTTACTACTATAGGTGAAGAGAGCCTTAAAGCAACGGTCAACTTGTCTCCATATAACCTATAGGTCATAAGTTCGAGCTGTAAAATTAGTCACTAAATACTTACATCAGGATATGCTGCTTACATTACACCCTCATAGGAAACGGTTCTTCCCCAGACCATGCATAAACGTGAAATATATTGTGCGCTGAACTGCCCTGACTACTATTGGTACTTGGATTAAAATCATTAATCGTTTTAAGTTTATCTTAATGGATGTAATAGACAAATAGTACTCGTATTTTTTCAAATGTGTCATTAGTACATTTAGTGGATTGTCAAATGATTAACTTGATTAGATATTTTCTATTTTGTTCCCCAAATAAGACGATCAGCATTCAGCATATGTCTTCATGCCAAAATAATTTCATGTATAACATTATGGTGTTCTGAGACTGGAATTCCACCATTAATATCCAATCTTTCCTTTCACTTATTAAAGTGGAAAAATAATTTTATATCTAATATTTAACAAGATAGATGTTACATGTCATACTGATAATAACTATGTAAGCCACAAATAAAAAGAGAGACAAGAAATTCATATATCAAAAAACACAAAAAGCAGTACAACATGTTGCTATGTCGGTCTTTTGGATCTAGCCTTAGTTTCCATACGTGGCTACTTTATATTAAAGCTTCCAAAAGTTCTAATTTGTGGTCTCCATTTCAGAGAATGAAAATGAATGGTCCCTTATCTTTCTCCATATACAAAAGCCATTAATGGGCAATGCATGTATATCTCTGGGCCACCACAAGTGTGTTCAGTAAAAACTTATATACATTTGTGTGACACTGCAGGCGAATCCCACATCGATAAAACAAGAGAGATGTTAGGATATAAATATAAACAAGTCTTAGATCCTTAGTGACGCATATTGAAAGTCGTGCAGAGCCGCGGAAAGGGAATAATATCACTGATGGACTAGACTGTTAAATATGATATCAGAGTTACTATGCATGGAATCTTAAACGATGGTAGTAAACTGACTTCAGGCAAATCCCACATCTTTGAGAAGGTGATGGAAAAACTTCAGCGAGGACGCTGAGTCCATCTGATAGCCCAGACGAATGATACATTAACAAAACACGAGAGAAATATTAGGTATATAAGTGAACAAGCGTTAGACCATATTAATGACTTTTAAAGTCGTGCGGGCCAATGCCCATAGTGATTAATATCACTACTAGCCTGGATTGTTAAAAAACTATGTTAATTTGCCATGTTTAAGTAAATAAATAACTTGAAGTAAATCGGAGTAATTAACTATGACTGAGTGATAACCAAGTATGGACTGATATAACAGTAAATATGAGTAAAAATTCCATAACATGGCAAAACTAGCACTTCACTTGTATATCCACCAACACCAAAGATCAAGAAGATAAATCATCACTATGAATCCCTTAATAAAGTGCTTCAAGATATATATATATATATATATATATATATATATATATATATATATATATATATATATATATATTCGGTGTATTCATCCAAAAGGGAGTACAAAGAAAGAAAATAAGGTCACTACATAAACATGCATTTGTGCATGCAAATTAAACATAGTGGTGAATCATGACATTCAAACAACTTTTATTATGGCTTTCCTTTCATTTAAAATCTCTTGTCTCTTTCATCCCTAAATTGGGTGATATTTCTACTATTTCTTAAAGAAAATTACTTAATCCAAATCTAAGTATGTTCATAATTATTAGGGTGAACCTATTTTGAAGACGTTTTTCTTGAATCGATGGTCCATCCAAAATAATCTTTTTGCCTCACACAACATAGGAATAAGGTTTACGATATCATTTCACATTCCCCATACTCTACTTATAGGGATACACGAGTGTTTGACCAAAAGATATTAAAAATCAATTAAAGAAGATGAAGAGGTAAATCTTAGTCAAACATAATATACTCCAGATCCATAATCAAATCAAAGAATAATACATGAGATAAAATAGGGGCAACTGATCTCATTGAAGTTTTTCATTTCTTCCCTTCTTGATCAAGGAGGATGGTTGTTTTACATCATCAATGGAAGATTGCTTTGTCTTCTTTTTGCTAAGAAGATTATAGAGGAAAGGAAAGAGAGAGAATAAAGCCCCCCCCCCCTCTTTAGGAAGGTTCCCCCCTTATTTATGGTTATGGAATTCTTGCTACGTTCTTGGGTCAGTACACTTTCATACCATGCCCGCTTGCGTCGTCCCCTGACTTTTGCTCTTTAACTTGGCGGGTATTATGATCTCAGGGTTTGTAACGGACCATATCATCCTCCAATGCCTTGCTACTTGGACAGTCTCTCGGTTGGGTCGACCGCGGCAGTCGGATTTTTACCAATACAGTTAGTCCCTCCGTCTGCCAGGGTCATCGCTTGTCGGGCCTGGTAGACGGATTATGGTTACACGTTTAAGGGAAATCTGACTACTTACCCCTTGGGCATGATCTTTAGATTCAAGCAACGTAACGACACCCTATCTATATCCTTGAACCGTTGCGGCCATTTTGGAATCGAAACATCGTTTATCTTGAAACGTTGTTCATGGCTGCTGCCATTATGGCACAGGTTTCCAAGGAATTCAACTATTTCATGCCCTATCAACTTCGATTGGCGGCTCTTGGGTTTAGAGCTTTGGGAATTTATGCCTCTTATAAATAGGAGGAATGCATCATTTGATTGACACATTTCCTTGCCTTTACTTAAAAGAACTTGGCGAATCTTCTTTCTCCTAATACTTCGAATTTTTGATTTTCTCCGGCTAGCTACGATTTTTCGTCTTTCCCTTTCTCTATCCCTTCACTTTATCTAATTGATATAGATAGCTGGTGATTCCTCTCGCGCTGACCTTCCTGCCACAATTCCGGTGCCGGAAAGCAATGTACTTGCCACTGGGGAGTGGAAGTGGTAGAAGATGAGGAGGTCCCGTCGGTGGCTAAGATCTTGCCTCGCTCTGGGAGACCATGGAGCGATTTCTAAATCCCTACCGGGGAGGAGCCGGACCATGCTCCCTCTATCATAGATGAGGAGGGGATTGCACAATGAAAGACTAGGTGGGGAATCCCTTGCTACGTCAAAATATTGTCGGCGATGGAGAACGACATAGTTCATTTTGACTGCCCAGGTTATTGCGCATTCTACGCCTACCCCTTTATTCTTGGGTTCGCGCATCCTCTTCCTCTCTTGGTGGTATATTTTTGTCGCTTTTACGAGTGATGTTTTATACTTCAATACCACACAAGAGGAGGGGTAATTTGTGTGGTGATCAATTTTTTGCTAAAACTGATTATGGAAGGATCTGGTTCTTCTATGTGTTCCAACTACTACTTTTACAGATTAATAAATGTAGAAAGTAAAAAATACAAGTATTTTTACGTGAAAAATACCCTGCTCAAAAGGTGAAAAAACTACGAGCTACTACTCAGTTGGATTTTCCCAAACACTTCACTAAATCACTGAGCCAAAATAGCATTTACAAAACTCTTTGTAAACCTAAGGATTACCTCTAATCCCGTCATAGCAACCAGCCTCTAACTTTTGCGATAACTTCAAGTTAAATCTAACTTGAATACTCAAAGTACCTATTACAATTGCTTCTAGATAAAGCTGAAAAGTACAATATGAAAACACCTACTACAATTGAACTAGAAATAAAGAGAGACACATAAAACTCTTTACGGAGCTGGTTCTTCAATCTAGTTCATGTAGCTTCAAGTTTGCACACTTGAATCACACACGAACTGCTTGGAAATAACCTTGCTATTATGCTCTTAATTCACATTCAACTTATGTATTTTTGTGCAATACTGTAATGTGAGAACATCCTGCAATTTATAGAGTTAGTAGATGAAGAAATAAATAGAGTTCTGATGCAACTCTTCCTTGGTGGAAGAGTTCTAGTTGATTTCAACTTCTAACTCCTTCCATATTTTGGATAGTGTTCTCTTTGATTAATGAGTCATTCTCCTTATCAATTATGCAATATTTTTGATCAGGAGATATTAAATACACCAAGTTAAGCTTATCTCTTATATGTACATCCCACATGCTCGAATCTACCCATTTTTGTGCACCTGAGGGATGGAACTACAGGATGGACCTGGTTCATGCCTGAGTTCCTTTGTCAGTCTTCAAAACTAACCTTTACTTGGGCCAAAAACGAGGTATGCCCTGCTCAACTTTCGTCGTACCTGTATAAATTGTTCCTTATGCTGCTCAAATTTGCAAAACTTACCGGTCATGAGATCACATTGGGGCACATGCTCAATAGCTTCTCCCCTCAACTCATTTACGGCATAATGATTCAAATATGCCAACGAGGGTCGGAGAGCTTGGTGGTGAAGATGGACGATAGAGCCAACCGTCGTTTCTACAAGAATTACTTCTATGTGAGGATCGAGCATCATGTGGCGGATCCTACAGGGTTCCTTGAGAAATGGAACTTCATACGTAAGTTTTTATACTTTTGGTCGGTGATGATGTTCGACTGCTTTCCTTTGGTCAGTACTTGAAATATGTTCTTTTGTTTTTACAGTCGCTAAATTACCCCTGCACCTGTTGATGGAATCCGCGAGTGGGTGAGTGCCATCCTTCATCATAAGGTGGGGGTCCGCACATGGTCGTCCTTCTATTAGAAATTTAGATGCAAGCCCCTTACTAGTGAGTAGTATCATTTTTGTTCACAATTCTTCCCCCTTCCCTTTTACTTAATTTCTCATGTAATGTTTGTCGATGTCAGGGAGAGTACAGAGAGCGAGGCCTCCCCTACTAGCTTTTTATCAGCCTATATTGTCCGCTAGCCCTGCTTCAATGTCTGCTGCTCTACCTCCGTCGAGGGCCGCTTCGGTTGTATCTACATATGTGGCCGTACGCACAGAGACTACCCCTCGAACTGAGACTTTGACCCCTGTTATCTTCCCAACAGGAGAATCTTCCCGTGCCGAGGAGGGAGAGGGTCCATCAAAGAGGCAGCAAGTGGAGTCTAAAATGGCTCCTTCGGCCATGATACATCTAGAGGAAGACCTTTCCTTGACGGGATCTTAGGTGAGAGTTGATGAAATTCTTCCTATAGAAATAGAGCCAGCCAGTGCGTTTGCCCCATCGACGAAGATCCCTGCCGCTGTAATTGATCAGCAACCTTCCATGACCGGGGGGGGGGGGGGGGGGGGGGGGGGGGGGG
>MU705573.1:13241-25511 GCA_026770625.1 Nicotiana glauca | reverse complement strand
GGGGGGGAGGGGAGGTGGTGGGTCAGACTCCTGAGGCCGTTGTTACTATTTTGGATAGGCCTTAATCATCGGTGTATGGTCGTGCTTCCTCCTCAACTGCAGAAAGGGGAAAAGGTGTCGTGGTCGACGAATATGAATCTAAGTCTGATCTTGAACCTGATGATGTTAGGATATTTGAAAAGGGTCTCACCTATTCGGTGGTTCATGCGGAAGTCCCGACCCGTATTCTTAAGATCTCATCGAATAATCTCCTAGGGGATACGAAAGATCTGGTGTCGCAATTCGACATCTTGAGTCCTGCCGCCCGGAACGAGGCCCTTCAAAATGTTCCTGATATTGACATGATTCATAAAGTGGCCACTATGGGCTTGAGGGTATGTTTTGCCTTTCCTTCATGTTCCTTTTATTTTTCTGGACTATAGAGCCTTAACCCGTCTTTTCATTTTTCAGAGGTACATGGTGGAAATTTAGAGCACTCGTAGGGGTGACATTCGGGCCAAGATTTTCATGAAGATATTGGAGAAGTATCGGCGCTATCGCAATAACTGCCGTGAGATGCACGAGCAGTTGAAGGCGAACCTTGGTCTCGATCCCTCAACGAGTAATTGGAGAAGAGGGACCAGCAATTGATGGAGGCTATTCGCAGAATTAGCGTGCTCGAGGAGAAACTTTGTTCAAAGGACGAAGATCTTGAGTTGGGCAAAGGGATTACTGCAGAGTGCGAATATCTTTAGGGGAAGCTGAGGTCGATGCAGTCTAAGATGGATCAGAATCTCATTAGGGTCGAGGTGATGAGCGCGCAGTGGATGAGAAAATTGGCCGAGTTGGAGAGAAAGCTTGCCGGGTTGGAGAGCATCTAGAGTGCCTGGTCATCAGCATCGGCAAGGGCGGCGGCTCTGGAGAGCACTATTCGCGTCCTCCGATCTGAGCAGGAATCAGATAGGGTGAGGACCCTGCTAAAGGAAGCGAGGCTCGAGGAGCGCATTGGAGAGATCGATTGGGAAGCGTCGACCTTAGGTGACCCGATCGCTGCTCTTGAGGCTGAAAAAGGAGCAACTATTGGCTCAAGTCGAATCTTCCTCTTCCGTTGTTCCCCGTCATTTGCATGAGCTTTGGGTTCATGTTGAAGCCTAGTAGGACATATATAAGGGTTTGTAGGAGACATGCAATATTACCGAGGCCACATATAAATTAGCACAGGCGAAGGCACGAGAGGCTCGTGTTAACTGTGGATATGACTCTTCGATGCCGGAAGCTGATGAGGGCGCAGACGATGAGGGAGGATTTCCTGGAGATGGTGCCGAGTGAATGAATTTATGTCTTTGTCTGTTTTTTTTTGTTTTTTTTTCTTGGTCTTCGTTGGTTTTAGTCGTATGTAGTCTGTGGCTGTTTGCACAGTAGCTTTGTATAAAGAGGAATTTTCCATTGTTATATGCCTTTTATACTTCTTTTCCCATTTTTCTCTTCATAATTTTGGTGCAAAGAAGTAGATTTTCGCATGATGAGTTCCCAACTCGTAGGGAATTTGATGTCATACGGGTTGAGTAGAGCCTTGATGATGGCTTTAGCTTATGGGATGGTGCTTTCATAATTGTGTCGAGGTGCTATCCCATCATAGTCCGAATGATATCGAATTCTTTTTCTAATAGCTATCTTAGCAGTAGGGATGTTACTTTCGAGTTTATATCGAAGTATTATCCCGTCGTGAGTCCAAGCTTTCTTCGGCGATGGCCTTTTGCCTCAAGGATATTATTTCAAACTTTCGTCAATATTTTAACCCATCATTGTTTGATCGAGGTCGAACTCCTCCTTTTGGCGAAGGCCCTTGGCCTCGAGGGTGTTATTTCGAACTTCCGTCGAAATATTAACCCGTCATTGTTCGATCGAGGTCAAACTTCTCTTTGGCGAAGGCTCTTGGCCTTGAGGGTGTTATTTTGAACTTCTTCGAAATATTAACCTTTGTTTGATCGAGGTTGAACTCTTCTTTTTTGTGAAGACTCGTGGCCTTGGTGTTATTTCGAACTTTCGTCGAAATATTAACCCATCGTTGTTCGATCGAGGTCGAACTCTTCTTTTTGGCGAAGTCTCTTTGCCATGGTGATGTTATTTCGAACTTTCGTCGAAATATTAACCTGTTGCGAGTCTTGGTTTTTTGGAGAGTCGGGTATCTTCTGGGGAATCTTAGTTTGCTTGATTTTATTTACATTGGGGAGTGTGATGTCAGAGAGGAAAAAATATTGCTGCTTTGCTCACACTCGTTTCATACGCCTATTGGAGTTTCCTTGTCTAACCTTTTTGCTTTCCAATCTGGAGGTGTCATTGGTAGGTGGGGCGATGAATTACTCTTTGGCCTTAGGGAGTTCCCCCTTGTTGGCCCGGTCTTTGAGTCCCTAGGAGGGCTCTCTAGGGACACCTTCTTGGTTACCGAGAGTGGGTATCACTTAAAGGGTGTTATTTCCTACGATTTGGGTTTGTTTGGCGAATGATATTTCGGCCGATTTGTAGTAATTTCTCATTTTTCAATTGGCATGCTTCCTTGCTCGCTCGCTCGCCCGCGCGGCGCTTGCATTCTTGTTCGAGCAAACACTAGAAGGTGGATCTATGGCGTTGCTCATTTTTCTGGGTATTTCAGTTGTTGGTGGGGGTGGTATTTTCTGAATTCGGCAACCGTATTTAGCTCTCTTTCCCTTCCTTTGTTGTGCTTTTGTCCTGTGCAGGCTAGGCACGTTTTCTGGCTCATGGGCTGCCCAGCGTGTGGGCGAGGATGTTGGTTGCAACTTCTGCTTGTATATAGCATCATTATCTAGGTTGGCGTATGAGGTTTACTTACTGTTCGTTTCGACGGGTGATCATATTTCTGATTATTGATCTGGAGGAGACTAGGAAGTTTTCACTAAGAAATCCCCACAAATGGCGCCAAATTATTTGACCAAAAGATATTGAAGCCTTTTCGATTAAATCAATAAATTAACAAGATGAAAAGGTAAATCTTAGTCAAACATAATAAACTCTAGATCCATAATCGAATCAAAAAATAGTACATGAGATGAAATATGGGCGATCGATCTCATTGAAGTTTTTCATTTCTTCTCTCCTTGATCGAGGAGGATGGTTGTTCTACGTCATCAATGGAAGATTACTTTGTCTTCTTTTTGCTAAGAAGATCACAGAGGACAGGAAAGAGAGAGAAAAAAGCCCCCCTCCCCCCTCAAGGAAGGTTCCCCCATATTTATAGTTATGGAATCCTTGCTACGTCCTTGGGTCAGTACACTTTTATATTATGTCCGCTTGCATCGTCCCCTGACTATTTCTCTATGACTTGGCGGGTATTATGATCTCGGGGTTTGGAACAGATCATATAATCCTCCAATGCCTTGCTGCTTGGACGGGGTTTCGATTGGCTTGACTAATACAACGAGATATATTGTTATTGTTGTGAAGAAAACAAAATAATAATAGACGTACAAAATCAATAATGTAGTGTACCGAGAATCTCGGCCGTGACATAGATTTTATTTTAAGATGCATATGCTACTATGAGTGAGAATTATATTTATTCTTATTCTTGTTTGTTAGCTAAAATGATGTGCCTATAAGCTAGCTTGTAGTTGATTTGACTTTTACCGCTGGCCAGTCGAGTCAACAGATTATACTCGTTTTCTGAGATAGGAAAGGCTGAAAACTCCCAAGTGCCAAGCAAATCACATGTCACAATTTGATTTTTTTTAAGCATTATATTGATATTTAATGGAAATTAATTTCAAATATCGAATGCTTTAAAAAATTGTAATTAGGCTAAATTGAAATGTTTATTATAAAATTGTAAGATTTATTATATATGTGACCATCTACAATAATTTTTTTAGGGAAAAAGGTTAAATTTTGTCTTTCTATTATTCAAAAAGGATCAATTTTATCCTCCGTTATACTTTTAGCACAAAATTACCTCGCCGTTAGCTAAGTGGCTCAAGTATACCCCATCCATTATGGTTGTTCTAGGTGGACGTAAATCCAAGGCATTTTAGTGAGTTGAATATCACATAACATGGGAAGAAACTCAAAAATAATCAGATTTATCACTGGTCGTTGAAAAATAACCAAGTTTTAAAAGTCATCGAAATTTAGCCACTTTAAATTTGAGCAAAAACACTGTTCAAAATCCGAAAAAATACGCCCGTAAATTTTACGGGAGTTCCTACATAAGTATGCTTGAACTCCTGTAAATTTTACGGGAGTTCCAGGATAACTATGCTGGAACTCCCGCAAATTTTACGGGAGTTCAAGCATAATTATGCTGGAACTCCCGCAAATTTTACGGGAGTTCCAGCAAGTATAATTGTCCAGTATAATATTCTGGAGTTTGGAGCACTGGTGCTCCAGTCTCCCGCAAATTTGACAGGAGTTAGCAAAGTATACCGGTCCAGCATAATATGCTGGAGTTCGTACACAAATGCACCAGAACTCCCGTATATTATACTGGACCGGTCCCTGTTGCAGCAAAATAGTGGCTATTTTTCATTGACTTGGTAAACGCTGGCTATTTTTCATTCACCAGTGTGAAAACTGGCTATACCATGATATTTTAACCATAGACATGCCACCTTAATTATCCGACTTGCTCCAGCATTAGCTTTGCTAAGACTTATACAGTACATAATGGAGGTTGTTGGGTCGGGGCTTTTATCATTGAGAGAGAAAGCAAGATTTGCATATAACAAGAACGTAAAAGAATATTCGGAGTATTTCTTTTTTGTTTTTTCGAAGGAAGTCAATCGAGATAAAATCAAGAACAGTCCTTAAGCATTGATATTGCTATACATGTAGGTTTATTGATAACGAAATGGTACGCTTAAGCCAATTGGCAATTTCCAAATTTTTAATAGGTCATTTACTCAAGTCTTAAATGAATTCTGACTCATTCACGATTTGATCTTTCCAAGTGATTTGAGGACAAGTGCATGGGTTGTTTGCATAGGCGGACCAATGCTTGGAGACAGAGGCGACCTAAGGATTTGGATGTTGTGGGGCACTATAACATTCAATATAATTTATTACTTCTCATAACCATTGGTACGGGATCCTATGCCAATATTTGCCTAATTTTCGAAAACATTTATAAGTATATATAGAGTTTTTTCCGAAGTTTTGGGATGTCGGTGACCCTCACACCTTTACAGAAGTATTAATTTGACACGTAAAGTCCCTAACAGAAGGGATTATTCTCAAACGAGATTTATTGGATCTCAAACGAGATTATTAGAACCGCTATATCGCTGCAGCGTGTAGCGATATATTGGATCGGGGTGCACGCTGCATCGATATAGCGCTTGGGCTGTAGGAGCCCCTCCGGTGTCTGTACACCTCCAATGAGTACAGTTGACTATATATTTATGGATCAGGCTGCATGCCGCAGTGGTTATCATAAGGAGTACAATCCCCTATATCTATTTTTGTGCATTTTGTTTCCCATTTTCTGAGGAAGGTTCATAACACCTTTTCGGTTGTCTAATTAGTTACGTGGGTTCAGTAGTCCTTTCCGGAGTTTATTTTCCTTATGTATCATATTCGATTTGGTAGCGTGTTGGCACATTGTGGCATCATATGAGACTTTTGGAACTATCTGAGGTGGCTTATTGCCTGAGCATCTTGTACTGGGTGAGACGATATTATTGGACCTGGGATCAGTGCGGTCAGATTTATACGAAGTATATTAAGGAGCAAATATAGTTATTTGGTTTATAATGAGGTAATGGTTCTTGTCAAGAGGAGAGACCCAACGAATTATTGGCTCAGCAGTCAGTTATTAATTTCTACACATCTATTCCATCGTGGCGATATTTGCAGGAGTTGAAACAAGACTTATATATGTCGTGAGGTGCGTTGCGAACATCAAATTCGTGAAATTTCGGCCTATTGTTATTAGAGGATGTAATTAAGGTCATGTAAGTTATGCAATGCATAGTGTGGATTCGACAAAGTTATGCAATCATGTATTTGTGCGTTGCATAGAGACTGATTCGGTGTTCGTATGTTGAAAGTAGGCCTAGCAGAAGATTTGGGATGATGGAATTTGGCTCTGAGGCTAATTTGCCTAAACAAAAGGGGAATCTTCAGATATACTCGAGCCAATGTGCTCAACTGAGTTGTGGTAGCATGGGCAAGTGCACGAGGTGTTAAACAACAATTTCAGACAACTCTAGAGCAGTTCTTAGCACGTTCGAGGACGAAGTGGGAGAGAATGTAACGACTTGACCAGTCATTTTGAGCTTTAGTACGTCATTCGTCAGTTTGAGGCCATGACAGCTTCACTTCAGGTATTACGACTTGTTCGCGTGGTCAGAATTGAAATTCGGGAAGTTGGGAGTTGATTTGGAAAGAGAATACTTATTTCGGAATCTTTAAATTGGAAGATTCTGATTAAGGTTGGATTTTGAGTAAACAAACTCGGCATCGAGATTTGTAGGTTCCAACATGTTCGTATGATGATTTTGGACTTGGGTGTATGTCTAGATCGGGTTTTCGATGAACCAGGAGGGTTCCATCACCTATTGTAAAAGTAAGCATTTTGGAAGAATTTCAAAAAATTTGAGTTGAAGTGCATTTCAATGTTATCGATATCTGTTTGGTATTCCGGGTCTTGGAATAGCTCCGTATGGTGATTCTGGTATTGGGAGCGCATCCGGAAGTGGATTCGGAGGTCCGTAGGTCATTTTGGGGTCATTTGGCAAAAGTTAAAAATTTGAAGGTTTCTGAGGAGTTTGACCGGAAGTGGACTTTTTGACATTATTGTCGGATTCCGATTCCGGAATTTGGAGTAGGTCCGTAATGTCAAATGTGACTTGTGTGCAAAATTTGAGGTCAATCAGACGTGATTTGATATGTTTCGATCGAATGTGGAAGTTGGAGGTTCTAAAGTTCATTAAGCTTGAATTAGGATGCGATTCATGTTTTGTTGTTATTTTATGTGTTTTGAGGCCGCGATCAGGTCCGTGTTATGTTATGGGACTGATTTGTGTGATTGGACAAGGTCCCGGAGGCCTCGGGTGTGTTCGGAGGTATGTGGGTTGTATCGCGCTCTTATTTGATGTTTTGGCATCATTCCTTTGGGAATAGAGGGCACTATATTGAGAAAAAGACCTTTGATTTGTGATTGGAGTGAATCATTATACCTGTATCGTAATTACGGAGCCATAATAACAAGAATCGTCGAATTTCGATGTCATATGAGAGAGTTATGCCCATTTTCGTGTCTAACAAAGTTGTGGTTTCTAGTGAGAAGATTTGTTTTTCACGAACGGGAGAGAGTTCCATGAACGCAAAGTAGGATTTCTGAGTTGATCGCTCAACGCGAAAAATTGCTCTTCGCGAACGCGAAAGTGATGAAGAAAAATCACCTGAGCAGTGTTTTAAATCGAGAATTGTAGTATTTTGGGCATATCTTGAGTTCTAGAGCTTCGTTTGAGTTGATTTTTGCGGCGTTGTTCTCGTCCCAACAAGGGGGAAAGTATATGACCGTTATTTTTATGTTTCTATATGAGTATTTCTGTAAGATTTTATTTTTATCCGTGTTTGGATTGTAGAAATTGAGATTTTGAGTCCCAAAGTTGAACAATATTAAATCCTTGATTTGAGGGTCGATTCATGGATGAAATTGTATGAATTTATAGATGTAGACCATATGATTTATGGGTAATATTTATTTTCCATAATTTTCGAAATACAGGCACGCGGGCCCGAGGTTGACTTTATTGACTTTTCGAGCGGAGTTGGGAGTTCTTACATATTGATTTATTATGAGTGTTAGAGTATATATTTATTATTTGCACATTTCTTGACTAGTTTTGGAGCGACCGACACCAGTTTGAGGTATTAGAGCGATGTTGGAGCCGGTTATAGAACTTCGGAGCAAGGTAAGTCTCTTTTCTAATCTTGTAAGAGGGAATTAACCCCATAGGTGAACTAAATTATTATGTGCTTGTATTTGTGGGGACTACATATGCACAAGGTGATGAGAGTTCGTATGTAGTTACTAGCTATGCCTATGTCTTGGTAGTTTTAGGCTTATATCCTGCCTCGTTTATATTGTTATTGATTTATGATTATTGTTTGCCTTGAGAAGGAGCGAGATTGAGTTCGCTTATTAAATGTTTTGAGAGGAGTTGAAATTGAGGAAGAATTTGGGATCATAAAAGTTTTCATTCGAACTTCGTATTTTGTAAAGAATGGAAGAATACTAAATAATAACTTAAAAAATCTATGTTTAACCGCGTCGCAAGAATGAATCCGCGAGCGGGATAATTCCTTATATTTATATTTAACCTCGTGACAAGTATGATTCGCGAGCGGGGTAATTACTTAAACTTATATTTGACTGCATTGCAAGTATGATCCGCGAGCGGGGTAACTCCTTCTACTACTCTCATGGGAGCGAACCGATCGCCTCAGCAGGTTAATAGATGCATCTATGATTCGCGCTGTTCAACCCTCGGCGGTGCACAATTCACTTTTATGTTAGATCGGACCGTACGCCTCGGCATTTCCTATATATATTAACCTTATGGAATCATGCGTAATATTTGGAAAGACGCCAGTGTATTTGAGGGTTTTTCCCCAAATTTGAATTATGACAACCTCTTTGATGAAATCCATTATATCTATATATATGCTCGGTTATGGATGGAACTTACTAGTTGAGAGCTTGAGTAAATTGTAAAGAGGGAAATTGTACCACGTATTTTATACTTGTTCATTTCATATATTTACTTTGTTTCATATTTATTCACTTCTTTACTATACCTGATATTATTGGACTACTAGTAAGTGTCGAAGTCGACCCCTCGTCACTACTTCTTCGAGATTAGACTGGATACTTAATGGGTACACGTTATTTTGTACTCATACTACACTTGCTATACATTTTATCGTACATGCACATGTACGTCTAGTGGCCTTATGGGCAAAGCAGCGTGATTGATAAGGGGACTTAGGTGAGCTGCATCTTATGAGATGATCCGTAGCCAGTAGAGTCTTTTTTAGAGTACTTGTATTTTCTTTTCTGTCCAAATTTATATTTCGGACAGTTATTATATTTTATTTTAATTCCTAGTAAATGCTCATGTACCTGTGACACTGGGTTCTGGGATGAAGATGTGATATTCAGTATTGAAATTGGAAAACATTATTATTATTCTGTAAAGTTCATATTTTACTAGTTAAGTTGAAGGAAATTTATGATCTAAAAAATATAAAAATGAGAATTTAATTAACTATTTAGTGTTGGCTAGCCTGACAATGGTGTCCGGCACTATCACGACCTCTAATGGATTTTGAGTCATGACACCCGTGGCTCTAAGGGTGAAGAAGAGACAGAGGAGAATTCTTTAGTGCGAAGACCTCGAGTTAGGAGACATGTTATTTATGATGATGAATCTACTCCTTCCCATGATCCACCGACAAGTTTAGACCCTTTTAGTCTCTTGGATGAGCCAGAGAGTGCTCCTTTAGTGATTCCTGATGATGATATTGTTGATAGATAGTTTGCTCATTGTTTTGAGGGTGATGAAGCTTCTGGGCCTGTTCCCGAGGATTTACCTCTTGCTACCCTTCCAGCTTCAATTTCCATTACCTCCCCGTGTCTTTACCCATTGCTTCTTCTTATGTGGCTGCATCCACTTCGTCTGCTATTCCCCTAGCTGTTTCCCACATGGAAAGTGGACCCTCTAGCAGTAGGATGACAATTAAAAGAGTTGTTTTTGGGGTTCCCAAAGAAGGGAGTTTACTGAGAAAATTTGGTCAAGCTGATATATTGATAGGTTACAAGTACTTTACTTTATGTTTTGATGATATAACAAACTTACTATCCAAAACCAGATAAGGAAACTATTACATATTTACTAGACCTCAAGATCACAAGGTCCTAAGTTGGGATTTAGCGTGGAATACGATTCAATTATTCAAAAGTGGAAGGAACAATTGAGGGACCAGGTCCCTCCCAGTTCCTGAGGAGACTGCACGAAGTCAACTTTCTAGTTGCAAAGTTGCTTCCTACACATGCTACAGTGCAAAACAGCGCTGCAGTCAACTTTCCAGGGAAGTCTTTTTACCCACCTTGCTTACATCATTGTAAGTGATGTCACACATGTATGTATCCATTCAAGGGAGGTAATAGAAAGAACTTGAAAATTTGACAAACTCATTCACGTGACTATCCAGCAAGAAAGTTTCAAGTGCTTTAAGAACAAAGAACAAAATAACTTCGGACCAGTTCCCACATAGAGTTATTATATGTCCTTAGTTGAGTTGTAACTTTGTAATAGTTCTTTAATTGTAATTCCTATCTATCTTCTTTAGAATAATTCTATAGAAACCATTTTTAAACCTTAAACCAGTTTGTTTGAGTCTTGGCTAGAGTTAGTCAAATTGTGAAGTCTTTGTAATAGAGTTATTACAAAATGGCTTGTAATAGTGTTGTTACAAGTTAGTGAGGTATTAAGAGGTTAATTCATAGGTTGCATAGGTTTTAATCTAAAATTTTCTCAGTCGTGAAGTTGAAATCCTACAAGGGTAGGTCGTGGTTTTTAATCCCTGAGCTAGGAATTTCCACATAAAATTCCTCTTGCCATTTAATTACTGTTGTGTGTGTGTAATGTTGGTCCTGATAGAGAACCTGATTTTCTATAGAGTTTGGTGGACCCTTATATTCTATCATATATGGTTGAAGCCCTTGATTGGCCCCGTAGAGAAGAAGATGTTAGAAAGTCATAGCTCCTTGACTTGGATGAACGATATTGTTCATTCTTCTTTGAAGGTACAGTCTTAACTATACTTCCTTTCTTTTTCTCTTTCTTATTCATAAAGCTTCCTGCTTTTTTTGCAGATCAACTTGACTGGCACAGAGCTCATGAAAAGGATTTCTCAAGTGGAGCAACAAGTTTTAGACTTTCGCACCAAAGCTGACAAGTGTAAAGAACAATTCAAAGGTCTACAACTGGAGAAAGAAGTTCTAGCGGAAGACAAGAATGCTTTGAAACAGAAAATGAAGATGATTGCTACTGAATTAGCAGCTGAAAAAGCTTCTTCTAGCCAAGTTGAAAAGAAAAAAGATATACTTGAATCTTCTTTCGCTGAATAACTTTCCAAGGCAACTGAAGAGATAAGAAGTTTGAAAGAACTCCTCAATCAAAAAGAGGTTTATGCGGGAGAATTGGTTCAAACACTTACTCAAGCTCAAGAAGATCTCCGTACCTCTGCCAATAAGATTCAGTTCTTGAAAATTTCTCTCGCTCCTTTGAAGACATCATACGATTCCTCTGAAGCAAAAAAAGAAGAACTAAGAGCTGAGATTGATAGTGGGAGAAGGACTATGAGTTTTTCGGGGAGAAACTGTCATTGGATGTGAGATGGGCTTTGTTAAACACCCATCTTGAAACTCTAATAGAATACAACCAGGAGGGTTTTGATCTTGGTGCTAAGATTGCTAAGGATAAAGAAGCAATTGATAAAACTCAGTAACGTCAAAGCTTTTTTTCACCTGAAGATCCCGCAGGTGATAGAAATATTCTCGTTCCAGGTGAGGCTGATGTTCATGCCTTTTCTTCTCAAGTTAATCCTTCTTCTCCCGTTGATGATGCCCCCGTGGATGATGCTCCTTAGTTTTTTGCTTATTTAAATTTTTAGAAGTTTACTATTTTTTGGGAAGATTATTTTTTTTTGGTTACCCCTATCTTGCTTTGGGGTTTAGTGTTTGATTATCCTTATTGATGACGTCCAAATCCACTACTAAAACTTAAATAGACACGGTTGCATGCTATATAATTTACCCAACTATGAGTCAGGGTTAAATCCCATAGAGAACAATATGTAGGCGATTAGGAATGTAAGAGAATTATCACTTATGATGCAATGCCAAACACTTAGAATTGTTTTTAGAAAATGGTTATACCTAAATGCGGGAATAAACAAACCTAGAAATCAAGTGAAATGATCAATGACTACAAGTATGGACGGAATTACATTCAAGTAACAATACAATATATTTATCGATTTTACAAATATGAGCGAGTTTATATCAATTAGCCACGGGTAACAATTCTATATTAGCTTCTTCCAAAGACTAACAAGACTTCCCAATTGAATTATCCCTAAAACAATTAATAGATTAATCACATCCAGATATGGTTACTGTCACACCTCCTTTTGGCGCGCCCACCCCGAGGGGGTAAAATGGGCGAGGGGAGTTTTTCCAATTTAAGTGACAATATTCGAAACGGG
>MU705572.1:1953-15028 GCA_026770625.1 Nicotiana glauca | reverse complement strand
CTTTAATCTGTCCCAAAACTATCAGCTATAACCAATTCAGCTTATCAATCAATTACTTAGCCATATGAACTGACTCCTAACAAGTATATCAAAACTAAATTCGATACAGAACCACATCAAGGTTCAATTCATCAATATCAATTCAAGCTTGTATTCAGATTGGACCAAATAGTATCCAAATAAGAACCAATGATTCAAAGCAACATGCATTGAATTACTAAGGTCAGTTTGATCACACAGATACATGGAATAAGCTAACACAATTCTAAGTCAAACCTATACAAAAATGCGGGATCACTGTCACTATGTTGACAATGAGCCCTAAAGCTAAGTGCCTAAGGATCAGTACATACAACACTCGATATCAAACCATTTGACGAAAACTACTGGACTAAGAACAAGAATGAATTATTCGACGAAATTATTTATAACATATGTCATTAATTTATAGAAGAAAACTAGACCACGTAAATGGTCTGATAGAGAAGGAAGAAAATAATGGATAAAAGACGAGTTACAACGACCCTAATTTAGGCAAACAAATAATTGATTGAACTACTCAAACAAACACTAGAGTATTTAATCTAACCAGAATCGGAGAGGTGGAATATTTACTGGATTAAGAATTAACTTAAATTAAAAACCTACAGAAGCGAATAATTACAACTTATCATAAACAAACAAACATATAGAAAAAGGAAAAGAAAAAGCAAAGAAGAACTTACTGTTCCTTTCTCGGATTCCAATCAACATATTCTTCGAAATTGATTTCCAGTTAGTATTATATGGCTATTTCATCAGAAATAGGCTTATAATACTAACAAGAAACCAATTTGACCTTGACAACTTTGAAACAGCCTAGAACCGCTGAACCCTCCGCCATTCAACGAGTTTTACTCGGATTCGAGCCAAGGTTGTTAGGGATTAGGAGTGAGGAGGTAAAGGGGATCATTGGGTGTGACTCTGGGGAGGGTTTGGTAATGGCACCGCCACCAAGGATATTTAGGGCGGCGCTAGGGTTCTTAGCTCAGATTCATTATTCGTGGAATCCCGGGGTGATTCGAAGGAAACCAACGACCTTTGAGTGATGAGGGAGGTCCAGGGGTGGCATGGTGTTGATTTGGGGTCAAGTGGACAAGGTGAGGTTTGGGTCAGTTCTTCGATTGAATATTCTAATAGCCTAGTTGGGATTCGACGAAAATCGTTTTTGGGGTTGTAAAGAAGAGGTCAAGGGGAAGAGGTGGTGTAATTTTGGAGGTGTTTGGTGACTGACCGCCGCCGTGGGCGATTTCCGGCGGGCGGTCAGCGGCGACGTTACATGGAGAGGGCTCTAGAGGTTAGAGACGATTGAAAAGGTGGGGGTTGGTTTGGGGTAAGGTAGGGATTTGGGTATATTAGAAATGGGGTTTAATCGTGAACCGTTGGATGATAGAAATCCAACGGTTGTGATCAAATGGGCACGAAACGAGGTCGTTTGGATTAGCAACTGGGTGGACCGGTTTTGGGGAACAGGCCGGGTTTGGGTGATAGAGAGGATTCTCTATCGTTTGATCAAAGAAGATCAACGGCTTGGATCTTTTGGGCAAGAAACGACGTCATTTGGTGAGCTGTAGAGATGGACTGGGTCGGGTTACCGGTTTGGGCTGGTTTATGGTGGGTTTAGGTGTATTTATATTGGGCTTCTTGAATTAAATTGGCTTTGGCCCAATTATTATTCCCTTCTCTTTTATTTAATTCTTTTCCTTTTCTTATTTTCTTTCCAAATTAAAATAAAAATAAAAACCTAAATTTAACCTCGACCAAATTATCCTAAAAATATTAATTAACTCTAAGTAATAATTATTACAAATAATTAAATATCAAATTAAAAGAAATCACACAATTTTGACATTAAACACTAAAATGCGAAGTACGTTATTTTTTTGTGATTTTTTTCAATTTTGTAAAACTTACTTAATTACTCCTAATTGTAAAATTAAATCCTAAATGCAAATGCGACATATTTTTGTATTTTCAGTAATTTAAACAAACAAACACGCACAGATGAATGTAAACAAATAAAAGAAAAATAAAAAAAATCCACAAAAATCACACACAACACAAAACTATTTTATTTTGATTTTTTTGGGAGTAATTCTCATTTAGGGCAAAAATTACGTGCTCACATCCTAGTATAGTATCCTTGATATTTATCTAGTAGACATATCTAGATGTTCTAGAATGTTGTGGGAAGATAGGACATATTTAGATATTCTAGAGTGTTGTTAGAAGATATGGTTGCTAGAATCTTCTTTGTACATTATCTAGTATCATATCTAGAATCATCCACAGGCTAGTATAAATAAGGGTGTCATGTTCATTTGTAATCAAGCCAAAATCAAGAAAACCTTCTTTCCTAAACAAAGTTCTCCTCTCCAAAAGTTTTCTTCTCTTTTGAAAGCTTCCTCTTCTTTAATTGAATCCTCCAATCTTAGTTAACGATCTTGGGCTAGCAGAAGGTCTCCGAATAATACTCTTCTCCTGCTATTCTTTACATGGTATCAGAGCCGTAAGTCGGCTTCTGGATTTCAAGGTCGGGTTAGTGGTTGATTGAACTGGTTTCTCTAAATGGATTTAGGTGGTCGTGCTAATGGATTGGGGATGGAGTTATTGAACCAGTTCAACTATAAGGTATGGAAGACTTGTATGGAATCATACCTTGTTGGTGAGGATTTGTAGGAAGTTGTCAATGGTAGTAAAATAAGTCCTCTTGCTGACGCACCGAAAAATAGCAATACGCATAAGAAGTGGAAGCAGATTAATGCTAAGACAGAGTTTATCCTAAAGAGGTCTATCTCTCCTAATTTATTTGATCATATTATAAGGTGTAAATCAGCTTATGAAATATGGAGGACCTTCGATCGACTGTTCAACAAGAAGGATAAAGCTCGGCTGTAGAGTTTGGAGAATGAGTTAGCTAACACCACTCAAGGTAAACTCTCTATCACCGAATATTTCTTGAAGGTTAAAAATTTGTGTTCCGAAATTTCTCTATTGAATCCGGACGAGGCCATCTCTGAAGCACGAATAAGAAAAATCATTACTAGTGGTTTACAACCAGAATATTTTCCATTTGTTACATCGATTCAATCATGGGTTCAACAACCATCTTTGGAAGAATTTGAGAATTTGCTGTCGTCACAAGAGCTACTAGCCAAACAGATAGCTGGTGCATCTATCAAAGAAGGGGAAGGAAATTCTCTTGTTGCCGATAAGAGAAACTATAAAGGGAAATCAAGAGATAGCATGCACTTTCAGTCCTCAATTGGTTCAAGCTCATCGGGAAAGAAGGGGGAGTCTTTCGGTAACGGTAAAAAGCTTTTAAAATGTTATCGTTGTGGCAAAGTTGGGCATATAAAAAGATATTGTCGAGTCAAGGAGATTAATATGGCTCAAACCAAGAAAGATGCTGAAGAAGAAAAAAAAGAAGAAGACTGGGGAAAGTGTTTCACAGCGAAGACTCGAGCAATAAATGCCATGGCTTTCATAAATTTTGAAAAAGACTGGACCGTAGATTTAGGATGCGGGCACCATCTCACTGGAGATCAATCCAAATTCTCCACCTTTCATGAATATAACGGACATGATGTCATTGTTACAGCAGATAATACAATCCATAGTGCAGAGAAGGAAGACACAGTTGTGATCAACGAGAAGCAAAAAGACACTATCACCCTCAACAATGTCTTTCATGTTCCAGGAATGAAGAAAAATCTATTTTCAGTTGCAAATGCTATAGATGCTGGAAACTATTTGCTATTTGGCCCAAGTGATGTTAAATTCCTCCGAAATATCAAGGTGCTCAAGGCAGATATCATTCACTCAGGTAAGAGAGTTAACGATCTACATGTCTTATCTGCCTCTAATTCATATATTGAGAAGATGAGTAGCAATGATAATACACATCTTTGGCATGCTAGACTTGGACATCTAAGCATAGATAAATTAAAAGCCATGGTAAAGTTGAATCTAGTAAAAGGTTTGCATAATTTAAGAAATTTTGGCGGAGGAGAAGTTTGTGAAGGATGTCAATATGGAAAGGCACATTGTCTTCCATTTGACAGATCCTTGTCAAGATGTAATGCCCCACTAGAACTTATTCACAGTGACTTGATGGGGCCGACGAGAACTCTTTCATTCTCAGGCTATTCTTATATGCTAATTTTTATTGATGATTTTACTAGATTAACTTGGGTTTATTTTGTGAAGCACAAGTCAGAAGTTTTCAGTAAGTTTGTGGAGTTCAAAGAAATAGTTGAAGGTGAACTCAATTCCAGAATAAGGCGGTTATAGACTGATAATGGCGGTGAGTTCACATCAGATGAGTTTTTTTCTTTTTGTCGTCAGCATGTCATTAAAAGAGAGTTGATACGCGCTGGTACGCCACAACAAAATGGAGTGGCTAAAAGGAAGATCTGACACTTAACTGAGACATGTAAGAGCTAGCTTCATGCCAAAAATTTACCTAGAGCCTTGTGGGCTGAAGGCATGAATTGTGCAGCGTACGTGATTAACAGGATGCCGCATTCTCCAAACAATATGAAGTCTCCCTATGAATTAATGTTTGGAGAAAAGCCTAGCGTGAAACACCTTAGGGTTTTTGGCTCTATTTGTTAAGTTCACATTCCGGATTCTCAACGGAGCAAGTTAGATACCAAGGCAAGGAAATGTATCTTTGTCGGATATGATGAAAGAAAAAAGGGATGGATGTGCATGGATCCTAAAACTCATCTCTTTGTTGTTTCAAGGGATGTCATATTCGACGAAGTCTCTCTATATCATGGAGTTGTGCAAGAAGGGGCAGGTTATAAACCCATGCACCCTGAAGCATCAAATCTGCCTATTACAAGTACTTCTTTAGATAATACAGTTGCTGAGGATCTAAGAGAAAGGGGGAGCCCGAGAACTCAACAACATGAAACTCACAAGAAGATGATTCATGTGGTTCCAGAAGACCAAAATGAACTATTGTCAAGTTAGCTCGTTTCAGAGATGAAAATTTCGTCAGCACATACTCATGTTCCTTTGCATGACCAATTAAAGAACCTTCCATATTTGGGGAAGCAAGACGAGCCAGAAAAATAGTGCTGAGATCTTCACCAAGAAACGTCTTAAAGCATCAGTTAAGTTCTTCTGCGACAAGCTTAGGATAGATTCCAAAAAATCACTTTAAGGGGGAGTGTGAGAAAAATAAAGTAAAGTTGATATTTTTGAGAAATATAGAATTCTCTAGAATGTCCTTGTGTAGTATCCTTGATATTTATCTAGTAGACATATCTAGATGTTCTAGAATGTTATGGGAAGATAGGACATATCTAGATATTCTAGAGTGTTGTTAGAAGATAAGGTTTCTAGAATCTTCTTTGTAAATTATCTAGTATCATATCTAGAATCATCCATAGGCTAGTATAAATAAGGGTGTCTTGTTCATTTGTAATCAAGCCAAAATCAAGAAAACCTTCTTTCCTAAACAAAGTTCTCCTCTCCAAAACTTTTCTTCTCTTTTGAAAGCTTCCTCTTCCTTAGTTGAATCCTCCAATATTAGTTAACGATCTTGGGCTAGTAGAAGGTCTCCGAATAATACTCTTCTTCTGCTATTCTTTAAAGCCTATATTCTCTATAAAGAAACAAATGAAGATTTTACATAGTAACATCAACGTTCTTGGCCATGTCTATTCTCAAGGGATATCTGAGAAGAGATATTCTTATATTATTGAAGGGTCATATGCAAACCGATCATGCAAAGTGTTGGACGCTGAGTCAAGAAATGTTGTAGCAGAGTTAAGGAAAAAGAAAGCAGTAACTGACGGTGTAACTCTTGGATTAGAGGTTTTTGTATTGGTTGTAATGCCAGGGTTTGACCCTGGATTTGCCATGTGTATGGTGTTGTTGCTAGATCAAATTTTCTCCTAACTTAATTCAACATGCTTGTATTGTGTATTATTACCTCACTTTTTCCGAGAAATTGTGATGTAGTATATGCTCTTGGGCATACTGTAACGACCCGACCGGTCGTTTTGCTTTCTAGAATTCTGTTCCCCTAAATAAGACTAACGTACTCACTTTAACTGATTTATGATTTGTGGGCATGGTTGGTTCGGGATTTAGAAAAGTTTAGGTTGAAATCGGAACACTTGGTTCCTTAAGGTTGGCTTAAAAGGTCAAGTTTGACTTCAGTCAACATTTTGAGTAAATGACCCCAATATCAGAATTTGACGGTTCCAATAGGTACGTATGATGATTCCAGACTTGGGCATATGTCTGGATCGGGTTTTGGATGACCCGGGAACGTTTTGGCGCGTAATAGTGAAAGTTGGTTCTTTAGGAATTTTAAAGTTCTTGAAATTTGGCTTGGAGCAGGTTTTTGTGTTTTCAAGGTCCGAACGGAGTTTCGAGATCGAGAATAGTTCCGTATTGCCATTTAAGACTTTCACATAAAATGTGGTGTCAATCTGAGTATTATAAGTGTGTTTCGTCGCATTGGAAGTAAATTGAAGAACTTGAAGTTCATAAGTTTGATTCAATTGGTTTTAGGGAGTGATTCTTAGATTTAGCATTGTTTTAGGCATTCCGAGGGTGCGAGCGAGTCTGTTTTATGATTTCAAACTTGTCGGTATGTTCAGGCAGGGCCCGAGGTCCCCGAGCGTCAGTCGGACGATGCTCGAGTGAAGTTGGAAAATTTTGGAAGGAGCTGAAGCTCCTGGTATCTATCATAACCGCACTTGTGGGTGGTCAGCCGCAGGTGCGAGACCGCAGAAGCGGTCAAGCCCTCGCAGGTATGGCTAAGGGGGAGGAGCCTAGGAAACGCAGGAGCGGCCCCCAGACTACATGAGCAGTCCCAGCCAGCCCAACCCAACTCCGTATATGCGGGCGTTCCCTCCCAGAAATGAGACAGCAGATGCGGACATTCACTCGCAGAAGCGAGACCGCAGATGCGATCCCCTAACTGTAGGTGCGAAAATTGCTGAAGGCAGTGCCTTCGTTTAATACGAAAATGTGTCGTTTTTGACACATTTCCTTCATTGTTTCGGTGATTTGGGAACTTCCAAAGAGGGAATTTCAACCTAGCATTGTGAGATAAGTTATTTATACTTATTGTGAGTTTAATCCTTGGATTTTAGGTAGATTAGAAAATAAAGATTAGTGAAAAATTATGGGTTAGAGTAAAACCTAGGGTTTTGATAAAAATAATATTTAATATGAAATTTGTTATGGAATAAAGAAAAAATCATATATTCTTGATCCTTAGTTTATGAGTAAAAACTTCCCTCAAAAATTTCCGGTATCCGTGCATGTGGGCCCGGGGATGAATTTTAGGAAACATGTATTTAGGGTTGGGGAATTACTTTAATAGTTAGAATATGAACTCTTGAGCTTGTATTGACTAGTTCTTACCCCGTTTAATTAGTTTTGGATCGTTCGGCTCCAAATTGATGGTTTGAGCACGTTCTTAATATTGGAAGTAAGCTTTGGAGCGAGGTGAGTCTCCTTTCTAACCTCGTAAGAGGGAAATAAACCCCTAAGTGAATCTAATAGATGTATGTGATTTTCTATGGGGACTACATACGTACGTACGTGGTAACGAGAGTCCGTGCGTAGCTACTATTATGCTAATTGTCTAGGTAGTTTAGGACCCGTATTATGCCATACTTGCAAATGATTATATTCTTACATACTATTGAGATCACATAGGACATTTTCGGGATTTAAAATAAATATAAACGAACGTATGCACTTACTTGAGAACTTGTATGAATTTATTTGATTATGAATTTTCCTTTATGTGCCTTCTTGATAATAATTGATATTTGTGGATCGGGTCGATCGCCTCGGTAGAAATAAATGCATCTATGGTTTGCGCCATTCAACCCTCTGGCGGTGCACAGCTTCTTTTATGTTTGACCGGGCCGTACGACCTTGGCATAATGTCCGCATGATATTTATGTGAAATTTTATCCATGACTTACTCTATTAAATGCCTTGGAGGTTAGACTGGATACTTGTTGGGTGCATATTGTTTATGTACTCATACTACGCTTTTGTACTTAATTGTACATGATCTGAGGCAGGTACATCTAGTTACCCCTCCGGCGCACCTGATTCCTGATCAAGATCTCACAGTGAGCTGCCCCCTTCTGAGCCGTTCAACAGCATACTAGAGTTCTCTTCTTTTGTTATTATTATGTACTGTCTATCCTGTTTCAGGCTGTAGGATAGTGATATTTGGTACATTCTACTAGTCGCCCTAGTACTTGTCACACCTCCTTTTTACGCTACACATTTTAATACACCCCGTGAAGGGCATAAATAAAGGAGTTTTTCCAATTAAAGGACAATCGAAACGGGATTCGTTTATTAAGAGATTCAGAGTCACCACTTGCGAGATTTATGGTGTCCCAAGTCACCGGTTTGAATCCCGAATCGAGGAAAGGGTTTGACTCTGTATTACAATTGCGAACCAAAAATCCGGGTAAGGAATTCTGTTAACCCGGGAGAAGGTGTTAGGCACTCCCGAATTCCGTGGTTCTAGCACGGTCGCTCAAATATTGTATTTGATTTTATCTGATTTTAATATATGTTCTATTTTATGTGCTTTCTATTAATAACCCGCTTTTATTATATATTTATTTTTAATAAGAATTGCAACGTCGCGAAAATGTATCTCGAACCACGTCGCACCAGTGCACCCGTGGCTTTTGACACATTTCGACTTCGTTGAGATTTGGATTTGGGTCACATAAATATGCACCCGTATTTAGGAAAGTAATATTATTACAATACTCGCCTAAAGAAACTGCGCATTTATCATCTTGGGGAAGGCCGTGCAATTCACTAAACGACCCTCCCAAATTCTAATTATTTTTAATAACCATTTATTGAGGGCCCCACATTTATTTATTTTTGTTTGGTGAGGCTCGTCTCATTATTTAATTAAAGGGCCAACCTAAAAGTGACTACGGTTTTCTATATATTTTTTTTATTTATTTTTTTTGTCTCTAAAATAACGTAAAAGGCCTTGTTCACTTATTGTGTTAGAACAACGTCCACACATAGCCTTTGGGTATTACCAACCCAATTTCAGTTGACTTCAAGCCCATAAGCCCAAGTCATGTGGCACAATTTGCATCAGCTGGTCGGCATTTGCAGAAATGGTCAGGGGATCGATTCCCTGACCTGCATAACCATGAATTTTCCTAACAATAAAGTCAAACATCCAAATGGGCTATTAGCAGCCTTATCCATTCAACCCAATAGCAAACAAATTATACTTACTACTCTTGTGCCAAATTATCTAATCTGCGTTCAAATAGTTTACAACCAGATAAGACTTAAATTCAAACGAATCAGCTAAGAGCCTAATTCAGAACACGTCATTATTCAAACCACTAATATTAGACTAATTATTGAATAAATTTACCATAGTCTAATTAACAGACTAATACAAATTATCAGAAACAATCCAAGTTCACTTTGAAATGGTCCTAACTACAGTCCATAATCTCATTAACACAATTGAAGTATAGCTCAAATGAGTCAACAAATAACAGTAACATGTCACAAAAGCTAATTTCTAATTGAACGATAACAGTAAAGGTCCAGACACAAATATGCATTTTTTCATTATATAAGCTTCAAAAATGGTCTTCTATACATGGACACAGCTTCAACATCACTTGAGCATAGGAATATACCTGGAATGTGAAATACAGAAGAAGAAACGAGGTCAGTAGCAATAGAAGTCACAACAGCAGATCGAAATTAAGCTCACAGTTCAATATTCAGCATCAAATCACCCCAGAAAATTTCAGCAGCTCAGAGAAGTTTTAGAAAACCAAATACAAGCAGCAGATCTACCAAAACAGCACCAATTGACCCAACAATGTACATAGAGGAACAAACAGGTAACAGAACACTCAAAGCAGATTCGAACAACCAATCTCAACTTGAAACCATCCAAAGTAACTCGAAATGGAACTTAAAACACTCCTAGAACCTTTAATGATGCAAAACTCAACCAGAAACTTTAATTGGACTTTAACTCAAACGAAATGAACACTTGGACTTTAGCAACTAAAGCTGGAATTATTATGTATGAATCAGCATTCAAATACACCAAAATCAACCGAGAATTTTCAATGGAATAGTATTTTGTTTTTGGATTTTGAGAGGTTTAAATTTCAAATTGAAGTCCGAAATTGGAAGAAGAATTTTTTGGGGGAAGATTTGGAGGTTCCAAACTTCTGATTTTTTTTCCTGGATTTTCTCACTTGTGAATTAAGCAACGGTGATCCCCTTTTATAGGCATCAAGGGAGCCTTATCAGATTTTTCTTTTGTCTTTGAGTCCTTGTTCAATTTCAATTTAGTCCTCTAGTTTTTTAACTTTTTACACACGTTACCACCCTCATGTTTATTGAAATGTACACTAAGATCACCTTCTAGAAGAGTTTAAGATGTTCTAGGAAATTCTAATTCAATTCTGAAAGATTCTTTAATTTTGAACTAACCATTTTAAACCTGAATACTCCCTAAATTTATTAACTATCTAATTAAGCTAACAGCACCCCTTACCCAAATCAAACTAAACCCAAACAGAATTTGAACAAAAATCTAAATCATGACTTAAACTAAAAAGAAAAATCAGTAAGAATGCATTCATACCAAATCAGAAAGGAACTAATGATAATCAAATATTAACCTAAAATATATTTTTAACGAAGGCATACTGGGAAATCTCAGGGAACAAAATTAAAACATATCAAATCCTAATCTAATAAAAATCCTACTAATAATCAAACTAAATTAAAATCTAAGATATCAAGCAATCAAACGCTGAACTAACCGAAATTGAACAAAAATTAAACCAATGAAAATTAATAATAATTTAGTCACTGTGGTAATAAGAGCGATAGAAGAATGTAAAACGAAGAAAGAAATGAAAATTAAAACTCACTCAAGAAACTCGGCTGCCATTTTAATTCAACCCATGAATGACTTCTGCCGATATTTGGGCAGCAACAGTGATGAAAACGTCATGAGGAGGAGGCGAGGGTCATGTAGCACCAATTTGGAACAATTTGGAGCATCTAAGGTTTTGCCGGAAAATCTTTAAACGAAGATTCGAGCGATTCCGGCAAGATTCTAGGAATGTAGTTTTGGGGGTTCGAAAGAGGATGATGAGGCAATCCCGTGGTGTTATTTTGGTGCAATTTGGATTATTTTGAGTCATGGCCGGAAAACTTTGATTCGATATTCGACGACATGGGGTGGGATTCGAAGGAACGGAGTTATGGATTTAGGTAGAGGAAGAGAAGGGAAATCTGGGGTGTAATTTTGAGAGTGAATGGCGATGGTGGCGTTCACCGGCGGCGGCGGCTCCGGCGGATCTGCAGAGAGTGTACGAGGAAGAAAACATATGTTTATTAGGGTTATACAATAATTCGGACACTTTTATTACAATAACAAGATCCAATTGTGGCCGTTGGATCAGGAAAATCGATGGCCCAGATTCGAAGCAGGAACGACGTCGTTTTGTTTGAGGGGGAGCTGGACCGGGTAATTTGAGATTGGGCCTAGTCCGATTCGTTTGCCTTGTTAATCCGGGCTAATCCAAACGGCCCCAAAAAAAATGACCAGCCCCTTTTTCCTTTTTTCAAATTTCTCACTTGTTTTTCTTTCTTTTCCTTTTGTATTTAGTTTTATATATATATATATATATATATATATATATATATATATATATATATATATATATATATATATATATTTATACCTTTTGTATTTTTATGCAAAAAACTAAAATGAAACCTAATTTATTTCCCAAACTAAGCTAATTAATTTTCTAAAATTGTTTAAAATCTATTCCGCGACAAATTTAACAATTAACAACTAAAAATGCAAAAAATGAACTATTTTTATTATTTTCTTCATATTCTGTTCTAAAACAAATTAACCCTTATGAAATTAAATCCTAAGTGCAAATATATTTTTGTATTTTTCATATGAATTAAAATAGGCAAATAAAAATGCAAACAATCATCAGAAAATGACGGAAAATTCACAAAAGTTGTAAAAATAAAGAAATATCATTTTGTTTGAATCTATGAGAATAATTCATATATAGGGCAAAAAATACGTGCTCACAGCTGCCCCTCTTTGCTAACATGAAAAGTTTTCGGGCAAAGATAAGTGAGTGAATACGAGCGATTTTTGCCCGTTTGAAAATTCCGTGTGAAGCATTTTTTGAAAAGTTTGACCGCACCCTGCTTCAGAGATTGCCTACATATCCTGGGTTAAACAGGAATCAGGTCAGTGTAGTTCGGGAGTGTCTGGTAGCTGGGACTACGAGGAGCTGTGATTTCACTACTGTTGTTGTTGTTACTGCTTGCTGACCCCCTTATTACACCATGTAAAGATAAAAAAAAAGAAGCTAGCCTAGGCTACACTCTATGATTTACAAAAATCCTATCTATATCTGGTATCTGGTATTCTTGTATTGCCTTGATCTTGCATCTTGTATTCTTCCAATGGAATTCTGGCTGTTGCCTTGACTGTGTTTTGAAATATATGTCCGTTCTTCAGGTGGACTCCTGCTGGCGATTGCTTGAAAAAGTATTCCCTTATTCTCCAGGTGGGCTCCTGCTTGCGATTGTTTGAGAAAGTATTCCCTTGTTTTCCAGGTGGGCGCCTGCTTACAAGAAAAGATAAACGAAGAAAATTTTCTGCCCCAGTATGGTGATTGGGCATATCATGTTATCAAATATTAAAATTAAAAGCTAAAATTTGAATTGCGCTTCCCTTGTTCTCTAGGTAGGTGCCTGACTGCTGAAACTTGAAATGTATTCCCTTGTTCTCCAGGTGGGCGCCTGCTTGCTGAATTTGAAATATATATTCCCTTGTTCTTCAGGTGGGCGCCTGCTTACAACCAATATACAAAACAAAAGAAAATGTTTATGCCCAGTTTGATAACTGGGTGCATGATGTTATTAAATGTTAACTTGAAAGATAAAGTTGTATTATACTTCCCTTGTTCTTCAG
>MU705568.1:65957-84307 GCA_026770625.1 Nicotiana glauca | reverse complement strand
TAATTTTAACGTTTTTTACCACAAAATTTTACCATCTCCAAATCTCTTAATTCTATACTATTTTTGTTTACTATAGAGAGAGAGAGAGAGAGTTAATTAACCATTCAGAAAATTATAAAGCGTTCTCCGGTCATATCAATATAAGAGTAAAATGATTTCATTTGGAAATTATAAAAGCAAATTAATGTTGCTATACTAATTTGGATGTCTACATCCAGTTTCCTCTAACAAAATATATAAATAATTAATAACTCACACTTTCCAAGCCTAAAAAATATTTTTAACAAATATATAAGATTAATATTTGAAATAGAATGTTCAAATGTATACCTGGATTATCCAATATTTTTCTTTCTTCATGTAGGATATCATCTGATAGTAAAATTCATGTTTCCTCCCAAACACATTCTGGTCGAGAGATTGAATTTGATAATATTAGCATAGCAAATAACTGCGTGAGAAATGATGGCATTCCCCAGTTACTTGCCTCCTTTATGGCATCCACGTATTCTTTGTCATCATCTAATAAACCCAGTGCATAACATGCATCTCTAAAAGTTAGATATTCATGATTGTTGATTCTGCGTAGATCCTCATAGCACTTTGGTCCTTTAATGACATTCAACAACATTCGAAGGTAATATTTTTCTCCACTTCCAGGCGGAACAAAGAATACTCTCCCTATTGAAAATACAGAATTTCTTCTTTTTTCCCACTTTTTTAATTTTTTATTCCACGCAAACTTAAGAGGGAATTCTTCATAAGTTAATTCTCTTGCTTCTTCTTATGTCTTATTTGCCTCGAACCAGCTTAAAAATTGTGATTCCCTTACACTTGGTCTATTGGCAACATCATCAATTGGATCATCATCAGAGAAAATAACTGTTTGTTTATTTGGTAGATGAAAGGAAAGTCTTTCTACCGAAGGTTCTCTATAGTGAATTGGAAATCTTAAAATTCTCCAAGCAGCTTCACATGGTGATATGCATCGACAATCATAATACATTTTTATTTCATCCATAGACGATGAATCTTCCTCGTGCACACTTTGAGAATATGATGCGGTCACACGATCATGCCCCTTATTAACGTACTTAAATAAGTACTTGATTGATCTAGATTGATTGCACCATTCAACATTTATATGTGCACCATACTTCAACAATAAATATCTATTGTGTGGCACCACATACATGTTATCCAACTCAATACCTTCTCTCTGGATAGTTTTATTATTGTCCCTTCTTTTATAAATAGGATATCCATCTTCATCAATTGTTGTATTTTATACAAACTTCTTTGGAAAGTGCTTTGTACATCTACCATTACGCATGCAAGGAGATGATTTTCTAGCAGAACCACATGGTCCATGTATCATAAAATTCTTCACAGCCTTATAATAATGCGGATCGACCAATTCATATTGTATTTCTGCTCAAATTATTTGATCTATGTCTCCAACATTTGGACATTTATTGTAAAGAAAGAGCAATATGTGTGCATGAAGCAACCCTTGCTTTTGGAATTCAATTGTATATATCACTGCAAAAAATAATAATTTGTGATAGGGGCAAGTGGTTGTAATTTATATGTAAAATAAATTCTTTATTAAATCTGATTATAAATGTGATAATAATTTAATATAAAGCATGAATTTTATACCTGATTTAACTGCTCCAAAAATTTATTTCTCTTTCAAATCCTTTATTAAATGATCCAATTTGATTTTGAACACCCTAGATAAAATGTCCGGGCTATCTTCTGGTTGTAAGCCCCTACTCTTTATAAATCTACTAATCTCATGCCACTTTGGGTTGCAAGTAAATGTGATGAAGAGATCTGGATATCCAGCCCATTTGCAAATTGCCATAGCATCTTGATAATTTTGAATCATGTATCGTGCACCCCCTGTGAATTTGGATGAAAGAATTACCCGTTTACCTTGAGAAGAAGGATTTATCTCTCCATGTAAAACTGCATCTTCTAATCCTTTATACATGGAAGCTTGCAGTTGTTTTTGATGAGTTCTGATATACTTAAACCTAGATGATTCAACCATTGTTAATCCATCAACCGAGAATTGTTGAAATAATCTTCTTGAGTTCACAATTGTTGGTATTTCACCATTCCTTTCTTTAATCTTGTATGTGAAATATTTACGCATGATAATAAAATACCTTCCTCCACTTGATTCATCATTTCCATTTAAAGGAATCTCCTCCCGTTAACCATCTTCACCGTATGGAAATAATAAAGGATATTGAAGACCTAAATAGACAGCATTCAACTCATTTATCTTTTGTAGATGTCCAGATTGAGTTTTAACAATTATGTCTCGGTCACATCTAGATACATCAAAATCTCCAACCACCAAAGCAGCTACCTCTGAAACCGATGGTAAGTTGTATCTTCTTCCATCATAGTTTCGTTTTTCTATCAATCTGAGTCTAGCATTGGAGTGAATATATTCTTAAAATTTGTCTCTAACCATTCTAAATGACTTTGTCAAAACATTCTGGTCATCGAGCATTTGTTTAAGATCTTGAACAATTTCAGCATGAAGCTGGTTTATGGTTTCACCACGATTGCATAAAAATTGGTTTTATAAAATTGATCTTAGTTTGATTTTGTTAGATTATTCATGCATATAAAAAAGAAGAAGAATTTAATACTAAACCCAGTGCATGAATTCTATTATGCACTTCATTTTCTGTGTCGTATATATATAATTGTGCAAACTTCGGGGTTGATCCCTCGGGAGGCAATAAGCTTTCAATTTGGTGATAATTTTGTCCAGATAGTTTGAAAGTTCTTTGGCCCTTTGTTTGATTGACAGAAGCATCAACTTTTCCTCCCATTGATGTAAATGAAAACATTGAGTTATAACTTCTAATATTATCTCTGAAGTGTCTACTTTTTGGACCTGAAAAATGTATTTGTCGGTGAAATAAGATTTATTCATATATTGCGAATATTATTTAAGTATGATAAAAATAGATTTTTTTGTTACCTGATCCAAATAATAAGTGTTTTAAAATTGTAGGAGGTTCTTTTGGCTTTGACGGTTTTATCTTCCCATGACAAAAACACAAAGAGAACTGTGGTTTTTTAGATTTGACTTTCTTGCTGATTCTTTCTTCGTACCAAAAGTAAGCACCACAATATTCACATTCATATGTAGGATCGCCTATATCCCAATACTCTATTAATAAAAGAAGCAAATATAAAATTAATGTCAAGGTGTTATGTTACAGCATGCTTAGTTATTATATACACATATAGAAATAATAAAATATTCATACCTTCATTGTCAATACTTGCATATCCGACGTCATCCTCTAAAGAGTATAATTTTGAAAACATATTAAATTAGCCATAAAAATTGAAATAGTGGACATGAATGAATCACTGTTTGTGCCAAGATAGACATACCTTCATACTCATCTTCATATTCACTTGCATCATTAATTTCTGCGATTGTTTTCACGTACCATTATGTTAAGTATTTAGTCAAGGTACACTTATTTTAAATATTACTATGATTGTAGTATATTTGTATAATTTAGTAGCTAAAACTTTTATTCATTAAAAACATACCTGGTGCATCACCATCAATATTGACATCCACAAATTCTAATAATAAGTTATAATAAAATGCAGTTAGTATATAAATGATTCATGTTATACAAATAAATTCATTTATAATAAGAACCTTGTAGTAGCGGTTGCTCATTTAAATCCGGTAGAAGATAATCTCGCTGCACATTTGAAGTTGACAAACCAAATTGTAAATGTTGCTTGTTTGACTCAAAAGTTATTAAACACCTTTTAAGCAAATCAATCAAAAGAGAGTAAGGGGTAAATCATAGCCAAACATAATTAATACTGGATCAGAAGATGGATACAAAACACAAAAATATTGGACAAAAATAATATTTGAGGAGTTTTATTGATTATAGAAATTTATCCTGCCTCTCCTTGGAGAGTTTCAGGGAATTACAAACATGTTGCTCCCTTCATGGGTGGTTGAAAAAGAGGATCTTCCTTTGGCGTAGGTTCAAGGTTTTATTCATAGAGCTTTGCAATTCCTTTTTCGGGTTGTTAGAGTAGTGGAGAAGAAGGCTCGGTCCCCCTCTTTCAGCTCTTTTACCTTGTATTATAAGTTGAAAACTCCATGAGCTTATCATGATTCGTTGTAGCTAGGTCGAGGAGGCGTTCCTTCGTCGTGGAAGGGTTGTGGCCTCGTTGCTTGTATCAGAAATAATAATAACGAGTCGGAGTCTAGTTTGTCGACTATTTTCGTGAGATGATTAGGACGGGGTCATTGCTATCGTGGTCATGTGGTCAGATTTTGGCCGATACATTGCTGTTGAGGTATATTTTGATATCGTGCCTGAGATTGCGATGATAAAACATGTCCACAACTCTTTAAAGGTGTACAGTGTAATCATGTGGAATTTTGATGATTTGTTATGTTTGTTAAAGGTTGTATTGTTTTTTCTTTCCAAAAGCATTCCCTCTGACAGCAGCAAGATGAACAAAGTCTGTTAACCACAAAACATAGAAATCGGCAAACTATTAGAAGTGAAAAATATATTACATAAACTAACATATTGTTTGAGTAGTACTATTTAACGTAATAAATTTTGTGAAGTATCACCAAAAAGAAAATTCACACAGAACCATAGTTTCAAAATTTTCAGAAACTTCTACTAATTAGGAAAATGAACAAAAGCAAAATAATTAAGCAAATTAAAGTTTTGTTTAAACGCGAAAATGTCTTTCATCGGCCAGTCCTTTACATATAGGAGGTATAAATATGTAACTTTACTGATAAAGAATGATCCAAAGCAAGATGATCAATGTAGCAGAAACTTAATTGGATGGTTTCCAATGAAACGTCAGTATTGCATCACAAAGCAATAACTTCATTGTACTGCACATAAAAATTTACTTAACTAATAACTTATGGAAGTCTACGGCGGACAATGACAGAGTTTTAGAGACATTCAATCGCCACGGAAAAATTAAAGAATGACGTGTTTCAATTAGCCAAGAACAGAGAAGACGGCTTAGGAAATTTGTAGTACTATTTGAAAGCACTGAACAAAGAAACTCTGTTTAAGCAGAAGTCGCGCAAATCTGTAAATAGTTACAAAAGTTCATACCTTCCTTATCCAAGGAATATTTAGGCCGTTTCACTTGCGTATGTTCATTCTATTTTTTCTTGCGAGTTTCTTCTCTTCTTTCATATCAAATGGAGGAGAAACTGACTTAGGTGTGAGAAGTTGTAGAGTTGTTTGTTGAAGAGAAAGCAGTTGACAATACAGGGTATATACTGTGCCTCTTTTTTCGCTTTAAATTGTGTACTAGTATTGGTACTCTCGTGATACGCGATAAACATTAAAAAAATATTAATCAAATTAAATTATGATTGAGCTTGTTTGATCCTATTAGATCGTATTACTTTAATAAATTTAAATTGTCATCTTATTTGTCATTACGATGTACCCAACAATAAAATCTCTATTAAATTAAAGATATTTATATAGTTTACATTTAAAGATATATAATTTATTACTGTTGAAATATATTTTTATTTTGAATTTTAATATGTTGTTCTTAATAATATTATCTAAATTTTAATGAATAAAATCTCTATTAAACTAAAGAGACTTATACAGGCAACGAATAACTTTTTTGTTTTGTATTTTACTTTATTATATCACCTAATATTTAGTATTATTAAATTGTTAATAGAATTTTTTATTAGCATATTACTTTAATTAATATTTTTCTCTTCTACTTTGTGTTTGTAATATAATAGAAGATATATATTTTATTACTGTTGAAATAATTTTTATTTAAAATTTTATTCTATTATTCTCAATAATATTGTTTGAATTTTGATGAACAAATTCTCGATTAAATTAAAGGGACTTACGTAATCATCAAATAACCTTTTTTTTATATATATTTATCTTTATTATATTACTCATGTTTGAGTAGTTAATTTTGTTGTTTATTTTTTATCATTTTTTTGTAAATAATTTTTGAGTCTCCTAATTTGTTGGATCTTTATCCTAAAATTTGTCACTTTGTTAACTTTCTGATGCTATATTTGTACTTCATCGTTTTTTTATGTAATATTTTATTTTATTTTAATATAATTCCCAACCTTTCTTTTTCCGGATACAATAATATTGAAGTTTTGGTGTGTAGTAATTAGAGGTGTAAATGGCTCGGTTCGGACGATTATTTTATAAAATCTGTACCATACCAATTTTTTGGTTATTCTATTATGTATAACCAAAATTAGACTTTTCGAAACCGTCCCAATCATGTCGGTTTCACTTCGGTATCGGTACGGTACGGTTAATTTTCTATATTTTTTAAATATCACATAAAATTCACCAATAGAAGTAGATGCAATAACATATGTTCTTTTACAGGACTTACCAAAACTTTCTAGATATTTTACTGTTTAAAGGGTGATAAATTAAAAAAATAAGAAAGATGGCTAGAGTATAGATCCATAAGCTATTCGACAGCAACATAAAAGAAACCAAGTAAAAGCAAAGAAAATATAAATCACACGAGAGGAAAGACATTAACCAAGTCGGAACTCAAGAATAAAGTTTATATTAAATATTTCAAAAGATAAATCTAAATTGTATGAAAGAAAACATAACAATACATTGTAGTTTTCTACTCATAATCGCTAGAACACTTTGTGTCTTGCTAATAAAGATACTTGAAATAACTTAGATTAAGTATAAGTAGCATAATAGATTTTAGGAATTAGTATTTTGAGTTTAATTACTTGTTGGCTTGTAACAATTTTCATAATTTCAAGACCCAATGAAAAATTTAATGCTTTATTCGTTTTAAACTTACTATATAAATATATTTTCTNTGTTATTGCATCCAATTTCTACTAGTGAATTTTACATATAAAATTTATTCGGTACGGTTCGGTATTTTTTCGGTTTATTTTTATAAAATAAAAAACCTACCCTAATTATCGGTACGGTGATAGATTTATATAAAAACCTACAGTTTCTTTAAAAGAAACCTAAAAATCAGTTCGGTGCGGTACGATTCAATCGGTTTAGTCGGTTTTCAAATATCCATTGACACCCCTAGTAGTAATGGTTTTCACCACAACGTAAATAGAATTAGGTCTTTGAGGAGAAAGCAATAGGGTATTTAAAAATTATGCTAGTTTTTGGCTTTATTTGTGGTTTTTTATAATAATATATTGAAAAGAAATTTTAGCTCATATGTTGTCGTATAATATCATAACACATTCCTTTGTGACTAAAATGTATAATTTTGGATTTTGATATTCTCACCTAGAAATTTTATTTTAGGGAGAAAACAATCGTTGTTCAATAAACAAAACTCAAATGTTTTCTTTTGAAAAATTAGGATTGATACTACCATAAAACAATTTTATGTTATTTTGAATTCATTGATATGGAGAAGACTCGTTCTTCATTTTGTAGCACCAAATATTATTAATTCCTTCTTTTTGCAGAAAAATTTGACATCAAAATGATTCAGAGATAATGCTACTACTGAATGTGTCCAAACTTTTCATCACCAATAATGGACTATTCAGAGAGTACGCTAAACTGCTCTAAAGAATACGAATGCTCTGGGTCTCTTTTATCCCTCACTAAATATATTCCAATTTTCAAATTAAAGTTTCACAAGTTAATTTAACCCCACTAAATTCAAAAACAATTCAATCACTGAATGTTATGCAACTCCCAATTTCAATCAATCAAAAGAAATTTTAAACCTAAATTTGAAACTAATAACTTGATGAAAAGTATGTCTTTTACGACTATTACTGAATATCTTTGGGGTTCCCAAGTGAAGTGACATAATTTAGTAACCGAATTAGAATGGCCAGTATCAACTTTCTGACACAATTCATTAACTGAAATCCTGGAACAACTTGGTCACTAACAATTCTTTGACAAAATTAATAAGCTACCAGCTATAGTATTGCTTCATCATTCATGTACAGGTCGGGTATTCTTATATGTGATTAATTGACTAACGAACGTTACAAAGGACCTGTCACGATCCCAGTTCGTCCTCCGTGAACATGCCGTGATGGCACCTAGTTTTTACGACTAGGTAAGCCTAACAGTGCGGAAAACAACATAACTTGCGGAATAATTAATAAAAACTGAACAACTAAAGGAAAAGAAAAATGTATATAAAGGTCGCTTGACATATACAACTCAAAAATGCGGAAGTCTACAATACCATCCCAAAACCCGGAAACTCACGGGAACACAAGATAAAAGAAGTACTGTAAATGCTCTAATCTTCAGTATGTCTACATCAAGGGTACGAGAGAAAAGCTAAATACTACAGATAGAGTAAGAAGGAGACTCTTCGGTCTGCGGACGCTACAGATGTACCTCGAAGTCTCTGTAGCTCTCCCTGCCTCAAGGATAGTGCGCCTGAGTAGAGGTACCTGGATCTGCACATGAAAAACATGCGCAGAAAGGGCATGAGTACACCACAGCGGTACTCAGTAAGTGCCAAACCTAACCTCGGTTGGGTAGTGACGAGAAGTGGTTAGGGCCCTACTGAGATAAAATATAATAAATGATAAGATGAGAACAAAACAGTAAAATAAAATCTACAGCGAGAATCTAAACATGATAAATACGAAAAACCGTAATAGAAAGCAGAAACAGGAAAATACCAGTAAATACTACTCACAACAGGAACAATAACCGGGGATCTCTTGGTATCCCGAGGATCTCTTGGTATCCTCACCATATACACGAGGGATCTCTTGATATCCCGAGGATCTCTTGGTATCCTCTAAACTTATATTTATATGTGCTAGGGATCTCTTGGTATCCCGCACTCTCAGTCTAGAGCATATCAAGTGCAGGGGGATCTCCCGGGATGTCGCCCCGTAGTCCCAATTTATAACACACAATAATAACCCAAACATTAAGATAAATGCTAGAAACAAAACAAGTAATAGAAAATCCTAGCCTAACATGCTTCACGGAGTACAAACAAGACAGTTTAAGCAAATAGGCAAGTAAGTCAACTAAACATGCTTCTCTAAACTAGCATAGCATAACTTGCAATTCAAAATAAATAGATAAGCAAGAAAACTCAATTTAAATACTTCAAGTAAACACGGATTTCCTATAATTAGCTCAAGTACGCGCTCGTGTGACGACCCGGCCCGTCGTCACGTGAGTTACCGCCCCATTTCCCCCTTATTGTGTTGCTTCATGTCTCAATATCAGTATTAGAGTAGATCGGGTGTAATTGAATTGGTTTTGGTTGAAAATAAGGCACATCGCCTCTTAGAAGGAAGCTTGTTATAGAAAAGTCAACCGGAAGTTGACTATGTGGTTAGAGGGCTCGGATGTGAATTCCGGTGGTTCGATTAGCTTCGGGAGGTGATTTGTGACGTAGGAGTGTGATCGGAATTGAATTCGGAAGTCCGGTGTAGAATTAGGCTTGAATTGGCGAAGTTTGAATTTTGGCGGATTCCGGTTGGTAGGTGAAATTTTGATTCGAGGGACGCAATAGAATTCCGAGAGTTTCAATAGCTTCGTTAGGTGATTTTGGATATGTCTGCAAATTTTCAGGTCATTCGGACGTTGTTTGGTCGGGTTTTTGGTTGAATGCGCATTTCGGAAGTTTTGATGAAAGCTAGGCTTGAATCCGATGTAATTTATTGGTTTTAGCATTGTTTGACGTGTTTTGAGGTTTGGAACTAGTTTGTATAAGGTTGTTGGATGTGTTGGTGCTTTGGTTGAGGTCCCGGGGGCCTCGGGGTGATTTTGGAAGGTTAAATGGGAATTTTGAAGTTTGGCAATAGGTCTGTATTTGAGGCTCCTGGTATTTCCGCATCTGCGGAAAAAGGACCGCAGGAGTGGTTCCGCAGATGCGGCTGGTCGATCGCAAAAGCGGTCTGGGTGAAGGGTTGGCATTTTCGCAAAAGCGAAAGAGTTTTCGCAAAAGCGGACACCGCAGAAGCGGTAAGTGACCGCAGAAGCGGTCCTGGGATTTTGATGAGATCGCAGAAGCGGTCAAGTGGATCGCAGAGGCGGCTACCGCAAAAGCGGTTTAAGACCGCAGAAGCAGTCGTAGTGGGTTAAGTGAAACCGCAAAAGCAGTCTAAAGGCCGCAGAAGCAGTCCCGCAAAAGCGGTAGCGGGACCGCAGAAGCGAAAATATCATAAGGGTTTATTGAAACAGTGTCTTCGAATTTTAGAAGTGAGAAAACATTTTGGGACTTCGGAAATAGGCAATTTTTTGCGATTTGGAGAGATTTCGAAGGAGATTCCATCAGGTATGAACTTGTAGCCTCAAATAATATTGTTATGGTATAAAAACAAGGATTAAACACTGAAAATTGGAGGAATCAAAGGGTAAAAAATGGAGGTTATGACTTGAAGCCTAAGAGAGTCTAAAGTGACGATTTGAGGGGTCAAATGGACTCCGATTCTTGTGTATTTTATATGTACGGACTCGTGGTGAGATGAGGATTCCGGAAATGTAAATTTCGTAATTTTTCAAGAAGTGGGCCCGGGGCTCGGGTTTTGCCAGCTTCGTGGTTTTTGTTGTTTCTCGAGTCTTTTCGATTGGGTTATGATTTATTGGCCTATTGTGACGTATCCCTTATGGTTTTGATCAGATTCTATGCGCGAGGAGGTAGATTTGAGAGGGAAAGGCTTGGCAATCTAGATTATCGGCCGGCTAGAGGTAAGTAATACTTGTGAATGACATTCTGAGGGTTTAAAACCTTGGATTTGCACATCTTAGTGATGTATTGAGGTGACTTGCACGTTGGACCTGAGTGTGGGGTAGAGCACCGTTGGGGATCATGACTTGGTCCATCCCAGTTGTTGGTTTTTACCGCGTATTTGCAAATGATTTGTTGTTATCATTATGACTTGGGCTCATTGCCATACTTGGGGCTTATTGCCGATTGTTTGAACTCTTTATGAACTATCATCGCTGTTTCCCTCACTATTTGAAATATTATTTGAACTCAGTCCGTGTGATTTACACTTTTTTATGAACTCAGCTATATTTTACTGAAACTTGGAGTTTTAACTGATATTTGAACTATCATTTGAGTTGAGTATTATTGTTTTACTGATGCCCGAGGGGCTTTTTGACTATTTTTGGACTGATTGAGGCCGAGGGCCATATGTGAGGGCATGAGGAGTGATGTGAGGAGGCTTTCAGGTCTCGAGTGATATGTGAGGAGGCTTTCAGGCCTCGACTGTTATGTGAGGAGGCTTTCAGGCCTCGAGTGTATTGAGAGCAGGCTTTCAGGCCTCGTGTTGATATTATTCAGGCTTTCAGGCCTTATTGATAGCGCTTGGGCTGAAGAAGCCCCTCCGGAGTCTGCACACCCACAGTGAGCGCGGGGTACCCCTTTGAAATGAACATTGGTAACAATGACATTGTCATACGTGTTTTGGTCAGGTAACAATGACTGACCAGCCAGGTAACAATGACTGACTAGTGGTAACAATGACACTGAAACACATTTTGGTCAGGTAACAATGACTGACTAGTGGTAACAATGACACTGAAACACATTTTGGTCAGGTAACAATGGCTGACCGGTCAGGTAACAATGGCTGACCCGACTTGTGTACTCTTGTTTATTTGATTCCTTTCAAGAGAATGTTTTGCTATGTTTTCATGACTTCTACTGTTATTTGGTTTACTGCTTAAGATAGCATTATTTGTGCCCTTTTGGGATTTTATACTTTCAGTGTTATTTACTTTTATTACCACTGAGTTGGAAGTACTCACTTTACTCCCTACACCTTGTGTGCAGATCCAGGGTAGTCTCAGGCTGAGTGATTCTAGTTGATCCAAAGTTCTTTTCGGGAGTATTTGAGGTAGCTGCACGGCGTTCGCAGCCGATGATTCTCCCCTCTATCTTTATCCTTTACTTCCGCATTATCAGTGTTAGACAAAACTTTGTAGTAGGATATTATTCTATCATTAGAGGCTCATGGTCGTGACACCGGGTCCTAGTTGGACTGTTTCGGTATTTTGCCAGATTTTCCGTATTTTTATCATTATTTTAGACTTTGACTTAAATAGCTTTATCTTTACTTGTTTAAATAATTGGGGTAATTGTTATAAATGGTCGGGCTTGCCTAGTAGTGTGCTGGGTGCCATCGCGACCGGGTTTGGGGTCGTGACAGCTCGTCACCTCACAGACAAGGCATTCAAATATCAAATATCATGTCCTAAGGGGAAGAGGTCCCCCACACAAGGTTAGTCAAGCCACTTACCTCGAACCGGCATAAAAATCAACTAGAATCCACGCCTTTTCCACGAGTATCCGACTCCAAATGGCCCAAATCTATTCAATTCAATTACATATCGTAAATAACATCGCAAACAACTGTTTCTACTATTTAATTCAAAGCTAAGGCGTGAAATTAGGTAAAATGAACAAAATGCCCCCCATGCCAATGTCTCAGAACCGGATGAAATTAACATTTTCAGAACCCTCGTACTCCTACGACTCTAACCATGTAAAAATCTCCCAAATCGGATATTAAAAACCCGTTCAAAATGCAGAATTTCGGCCTAAGAAGTTTCTTCCAATTTTTCCCAATTTTTAATCCCCAATTCGAATTTAGATGAAGAAATTAACTATAGATAGATGGAATACAACTAGAAAGGGTTAAGGAATCGTTACCCAATGATTTTCTCTTCAAAACCCTCTCAAAATCGCCCTCTCCCGAGCTCCAATTTGATTTTTCTAACTTTGAAAATAAACCCTCGAAATCACTATTTCACTCCAGTGATTTTTGCACCTGCGGTCCCGCTTCTGCGGACAATGTGCCACTTCTGTGTCTTCCCTTAAGTACCTAGGTTCCGCTTCTGCGGACCATTACCGCTCATGTGGTTCCGCTTCTGCGGTCTCACACCGCTTCTGCGATTCCGCTTCTACGGGATATATGCCGCTTCTACGGTTTCATTAAAGAGCCCAGACTCCGCTTCTGCGGTCCTAATCTCGCAGATGCGGACCCGCTTCTGCGAAATTTCCACCGTATCTGTGGAAACTGAAGACCCTGACCAAACCCGCTTCTGCGGTCCTCCACGCCATATTGCGATACTGCATCTGCGGTTCCCAAGCCGCAGATGCGAAAACACCAGAAGCAGCAAAAATCTGATATCTCCCAACTTCTAAAATCCTTCCGTCAGCCATCCGAAATCATCCCGAGGCCCCCGGGACCTCAACCAAAAGCACCAATAACACCTAATATCCTATTCAAACTTGTACCAATCCTTTAAACACTTAAAACGACACCGGAAACCCGATATATCCAATGATTAAAGCCTAAGAACTTCGAATTCTATCAAAACACGTTTTCGATCAAAAACCTAACCAACCTCGTTTGAATGGACTGAAAGTTTGCACACACATCCCAAATGACATGACGGAGCTACTACAACTCCCGGAATTCCATTCCGACCCTCAGATCAAAATCTCACTATCGGCCCGGAAACTTCAAAAATTCAAACTTCGGCATTTCAGGCCTAAATTAGCTACGGACTTCCAAAACACATTCTGAACACGCCCCCAACCCCGAAATAACCTAACAGAGCTAACGGAACCATCAGATTTCCATTCCGAGGTCGTCTTCACACTGTTTCGACTACTGCCAACTTTCCAACACTTAAGCTCTCATTTAAGGACTAAGTGTCCCAAAACTCTCCGAAACCCAACGCCGAACATCCCAGCAACCCAAAATAGCAGAAATGAACTTAGGGGAAGCAATTAATAGGGGATCGAGCCGTTAATTCTTAATACGATCGGCCGGGTCGTCACATCCTCCTACACTTAAACATTCGTTCGTCCTCGAACGAGAATAGAGAACATACTTGAAGTAGTGAAAAGATGAGGGTACCGGTTGCGCATATCCCGCTCGGTCTTCCAAGTCACCTCCTCGGCCGGCTGACCCCACCACTGAACCTTTACTGAAGCAATATTCTTCGATCTCAATTTTCTGATCTGCATGTCCAATATAGCCACTGGCTCCTCAACATAGGATAGGTCCTTGTCCAACTGGACTGAACTAAAGTCCAACACGTATGACGGGTCACCGTGATACCTACGGAGCATCGAGACATGAAATACCGGATGAACCTCGGCCAAACTGGGAGTCAAGGGAACCTCATAAGCAATATCCTCAACTCGCCTCAAAATCTCAAAAGGGCCAATGAACCTCGGACTCAACTTCCCTTTCTTCCCAAACCTCATGACGCCTTTCATAGGCAAAACCCGAAGTAGGATCCGCTTATCAACCATATACAAAACATCATGAACCTTCCTGTCCGCGTAGCTCTTCTGTCTGGATTGGGCTGTACGGAGTCTATCCTGAATCATCTTAACCTTCTCCAATACGTCCTGAACCAACTCTGTGCCCAACAGCCTGGCCTCACCCGGCTCAAACCAACCCACCAGAGATCTACACCTCCTACCATATAAAGCCTCATACGGCGCCATTTGAATGCTGGACTGATAACTATTGTTGGAAGCAAACTCTGCCAATGGAAAGAACTGATCCCAAGACCCTCCAAACTCAGTCACACACGCACAAAGCATATCCTCAAGAATCTGAATAGTGCGCTCGGACTATCCATCCATCTAGGGGTGAAATGGTGTGCTCAATTCCACCCGAGTACCTAACTCCTGCTGCACAGCTCTCCAGAACCGCGATGTAAATTGAGTACGTCTGTCTGAAATAATAGAAACTGGAATACCATGCAGACGAATGATCTCCCAGATATAAATCTCCGCCAACCGCTCTGATGAATAAGTGGTACACACAGGAATGAAATGAGCGGACTTGGTCAACCGATCCACAATAACCCAAATGGCATCAGACTTCTTCAAGGTCCATGGGAGCCCAGATACAAAGTCCATGGTGATGCGCTCCCACTTCCACTTCGGAATCTCTATCTGCTGAAGCAACCCACCCGGTCTCTGGTACTCATACTTCACATGTTGATAGTTAAGGCATATAGCTACATATCCAACTATATCTTCTTTCATCCGCCTCCACCAATAGTGTTGCCTCAAGTCCTGATACATCTTATGCACCCGGATGGATGGAATACAGTGAACTATGGGCCTCTGCTAAAATCAACTTTCGAAGCTCATCAACATTGGGCACACAAATTAGACAATGCATCCTCAATACCCTATCATCTCCAATGGTTACATCTCTGGCATCACCATGCTGGACCTTGTCCTTAAGGACAAGCAAATTAGGGTCATCATACTGCCGCTTCCTGATACGATCAAATAAAGAAGACCGGGAAACCACACAAGCTAGAACCTGACTGGGCTCCAAAAGATCCAATATCACGAACTGACTGGCTATGGAATGTACATCCATCGCCATAGGCCTCTCTAAAGCTGGTAAATATGCCAAGCTACCCAAACTCTTCGCCCGGCGACTCTAGGCATCCGCCACCACATTGGCCTTGCCCGGGTGATAAAGAATAGTAATATCATAATCCTTCTGTAACTCTAACCACCTCCTCTGACGCATATTTAGATCCATTTACTTGAACAAGTGCTGCAAACTCTGATGGTCAGTATAGATCTTGCAAGGCACACCGTACAAATAATGACGCCAGATCTTCAAGGCAAGAACAATAGCAGCTAGCTCAAGGTCGTGGACAGAGTAGTTCTTCTCATGTATCCTCAACTATCTGGACACGTAGGAAATCACCCTACCGCCCTGCATTAACACCGCTCTGAGGCCAACTCTCGAGGCATCACAATAGACAGTATAAGACCCCGAACCGGTAGGCAATATCAAAATTGGGGATGTAGTCAAAGTTTTCTTGAGCTTCTGAAAGCTCGCCTCACACTCCTCTGTCCACTTAAATGGGGCACCCTTCTGGGTCAATCTAGTCATAGGGGCCACAATCGATGAAAATCCCTCCACAAAACGGCAGTAGTAGCCTGCCAAGCCAAGGAAACTGCGAATCTCTATAGCTGAGGAGGGCCTAGGCCAATGGTGACTTCCAAATCTACTACTAAAAAGTAATAGACATGGTCGCATGCAATATAATTTATCCAATTATGAGTCAGGGTCGAATCCCACAGAGAACAATATGTAGGCGATTAGGCATGTAAGAAAATTATCGCTTATCGTGCAATGCCAAACACTAAGAATTTTGGTTTGAAAAGTATTTATACCTAAATGCGGAAATGTAAACTAACCTAGAAAGCAAGTAAAATAATCAATGGCTACAAGTATGGTTGCATCGGGAATTACACTCGAGTAACGATCCAATGTGTTTCATGATTTTACAAATATGAGCGAGTTTATGTTAATTAGCCACGGATAATAATTCTTAATTAGCTTCTTCCGAAGACTAACAAGATTTCCTAATTGAATTATCCCTAAAACAATTAGAAGATTAAGCACACCCGGAATGGCTACAAGTAGTTCAATCCTATCCCTAGGTAGAATCTATAAAATGAGGGTTAACGCCTCAAGTACTTGTTAATTAATCTTTCCCAGCCCCAAATTATCTTTTCCAAAATCAATTCGGAGTTAATGGGCGAGTCCTAGGGTTACCTAATCCCTTTGGAAACATTAAAGAACAAGAATAATTAAAGTAACAATAACTCACTTCATAAATATATAAAAATCATTCAATACATAAGTACAACAAGATATTTAATCCACACTTTAAAGATGAATATTTCCATAAACAAGATTCAAGTGTTGGAAATAAATATTATACACTTAAATATTCAATACAAAGCAAGAAAATGAAGAAATAAACATAAACGGGTAAGAAAATCTTAACCACAAGCTTCAATCTTCAAGACCAAAGTGTGTGTGCAAGAAACCTAGCTTCCAACTTGTTCTCTCTAGTGTATGAGGACTGAAAATAAGCCAATGATCCTCAAAAAATCTGTTTGGACGAGTATAAAAATGGTTTGGGGAAAAAATTGTGAAATTCCAGAATTGCCCAGGCCTGAAGCTCGATCTTCGCAATTGCAAACAAAAGTTCGCAATTCCCAACCTTGGCTAGACTGCTCATGTTCGCATTTGCGATTGGACCTTCGCATTTGCGAAGGTTAACTGTTTCAGTTGACGTCGCATTTGCGAAGTCCTCTTCGCATTTGCGAAGATTGACTTTCTCAGTTGACTTCGCATTTGCGAAGTGTCCTTCGCAATTGCGAACACTGCCTGCTTTGACATACTTCGCATTTCCCAAGCATCTTGTCGCAATTGTGACCTATCTGGGCATTGCCCAGAGTTTTCTTCTTTTAAGCTTCATTTTTTACTTGTTTTCACTTGGTTTCTTCACCATTACTTCTAAATCACATACACCCTGTAAAATAGAAGTAAATGACATTAAACACACGATGTTATCCCTCAAATATAGCAAAAATATAGGTTTAAAGATAAGATAAGTTGGTAAAATACCAACTTATCAAACCCCCAAACTTAAACTATTGCTTGTCCTCAAGCAATGAAAGCGACAAAATCTCCTCCCAAGTGGCTAACTCAATAATATATCCATAACATGCCAAGCCAAAAAGGTCTACAATAAGCACAACAACATGACTTCGATTGGTACCAACAATTACTTCCAAGCATATGAATTATCAAGCACTTCTCTTGAACTTCATTATACTTTAAGTGCTCAAATACTAATACAAATCAAAGTAGCAATCAAGTCATGACACTAAAGCTTCAAAATTTGCCTCTCTATCACACTCAACTTTTTTTGGTCATTCCTTCCAATTAAAAATGGGATTAAATTCACAACTTAAATTTCATGTGCCCTCACATTTAAGAGAGGATCCCGCACTCATAAATCTTAAAATAACAATGGGATATCAAATGGAAAGAATTAACTCTCTCTCAAAAAGAAGTTCAAATTCATACAAGTAGTACCATAGGCTTGCCCTTCATATATTCCTCCACTAATGTAGACAACTCGGTTCAAAATCAATGAGGACTTAAATGGTTGTAGTTTAGGCTTTTGGTTAAGGTAGGGCACAATTTTTGGTTAAAGTGACTCAAAACCTCCCCAAGCACTACACAATTTACAATTAAAGTCCATTTCCTTCAAAAATATTTTCCATCATTTCTTCACTTTTCATTCCACACCTAGTCTTCTCTTTATTTACGACTTTTTATCATTTTATTCTATATACCCTTCTTTCTTTTTCTTTTCTTTTTTTTTCGACTTCTTTCCTTTTCAAAATCAAGGAAGGTTTCATATATATATATATATATATATATATATATATATATATATATATAT
>MU705568.1:14871-43361 GCA_026770625.1 Nicotiana glauca | reverse complement strand
ATGAGGGTTAACGCCTCAAGTTCTTGTTAATTAATCTTTCCCAACCCCAAATTATCTTTTCCAAAATCAATTCGGGGTTAATGGTCGAGTCCTAGGGTTAGCTAATCCCTTTGGAAACATTAAAGAACAAGAATAATTAAAGTAACAATAACTCACTTCATAAATATATAAAAATCATTCAATACATAAGCACAACAATGCATTTAATCCACACTTTAAACATGAATATTTCCATAAACAAGATTCAAGTGTTGGAAATAAATATTACACACTTAAATATTCAATACAAAGCAAGGAAATAAAGAAATAAACATAAATGGGTAAGAAAATCTTAACCACAAGCTTCAATCTTCAAGACCAAAGTGTGTGTGCGAACCCTAGCTTCCAACTTGTTCTCTCTAGTATATGAGGACTGAAAATAAGCCAAAGATCCTCAAAAAATCTGTTTAGACGAGTATAAAAATGGTTTGGGGAAAAAATGTGAAATTCCAGAATTGCCCATGCCTGAAGCTCGATCTTCGCAATTGCGAACAAAAGTTTGCAATTCCCAACCTTGGCTAGACTGCTCATGTTCGCATTTGCGAAGGTTGACTGTTTCAGTTGACGTCGCATTTGCGAAGACTGACTTTCTCAGTTGACTTCGCATTTGCGAAGTGTCCTTCGCAATTGCGAACACTGCCTGCTTTGACATACTTTGCATTTCCCAAGCATCTTGTCGCAATTGCGACCTATCTGGGCATTCCCCAGATTTTTCTTCTTTTAAGCTTATTTTTGACTTCTTTTCACTTGGTTTCTTCACCATTACTTCTAAATAACATACACCCTGTAAAATAGATGTAAATGACATTAAACACACAATGTTATCCCTCAACCATAGCAAAAATATAGGTATAAAAATAAGATAAGTTGGTAAAATACCAACTTATTAGCCAACTCTGCACTGCCTCTTACTTCTTCGGATCCACCCGAATGCCCTCACTCGATACCACATGGCCTAAGAATGCCACGGAACTCAACCAAAACTCACATTTTGAAAACTTTGCATATAACTTCTTCTCTCTCAAGGTCTGAAGCACGGTCCTCAGGTGTTGCTCATGATCTTCCCGACTCCGGGAATACACCAGAATATCATCAATAAAAACAATAACAAACGAGTCGAGATATGGCCTGAACACATAGTGAATCAAATGCATAAAAGCTGCTGGGGCATTAGTCAGCCCAAATGACATAACAAGGAACTCGTAATGGCCATACCGAGTCCTGAAGGCAGTCTTCGGAATATCTGGCTCCTGAATCTTCAACTGATGGTAACCTGAGCGCAAGTCAATCTTAGAAAACACATGTGCGCCCTGAAGCTGGACAAATAGATCCTCAATACGAGGCAAAGGATAACGGTTCTTTACTGTAGCCTTGTTCAGCTGGCGATAATCTATACACATACGCATAGAACCATCCTTTTTCTTCACAAATAAGATAGGAGCATCCCAAGGTGAAACACTGGGGCAAATAAAGCCCTTATCAGGTAATTCCTGCAATTGATCCTTCAACTCAGGAGGAGCCATACGATACGGAAGAATGGAAATGGGTTGCGTGCTCGGAAACAGGTCAATGCCAAAATCAATATCTCTATTGGGTGGCATGCCCAGAAGATCAGCTGGAAACACATCGGGATAATCCCGTACCACTGGGACTGAATCAACAGAAGGGGTATCAACACTGACATCTCTCACATAAGCTAAATACGCGGCGCACCCCTTCTCAACCATACGCTGAGCTTTAAGGAAATAGATAACTCTACTGGGAGTGTGATCTAAAGTACCACTCCACTTAACACGCGGAATAACTGGCATAGCCACCGTCACGGTCTTGGCGTGACAATCAAGAATAGCAAAATGGGGCGACAACCAGTCCATGCCCAAGATAATATCAAATCAACCATACCGAGTAACAATAACGTGATCTGGTCTCAAAAGCATGAATAGTAACCAGACATGACCGATAAACGCGGTCCACAACAAGAGAATCCCCCACAAGAGTAGAAACATAAATAGGGGCACTCAAAGAATCCCGAGGTACACCCAAATGCGGAGTAAAGTAAGAAGACACATAAGAGTAAGTAGAGCCCGGATCGAATAAAACCGATGCCTCTCTGTGACAAACCAGTATAATAGCTGTAATGACGGAGTCGGAGGCAACATCCTAAATACAACCAGGAATAGCATAATATTTGGCATGTCCCCTCTCTCGAGGGCGACCTCTATCTCCCCGACCTTCGCCCCTAGTCAGCTGGGCAGATGGGGTAGCAGCTAGAGCTGTGATCATGGCCTGAGAACTCTGTTGAGCACGATGTGGCTGAGAAGTCTGTGGGGGTACACTCCTCCCAAGTCTAGGGCAATCCCTCACCACATGGCGGGTGTCACCACACTCAAAACAAGCTCTGGGAGGGTGCAACGGTTGTGACTGGCTCGGTCCAGATCTGCTGGACTGACCTCTGAAAGCACCCCGCGCAGGAGGCGCGCTAGAAACTGGAGGTGCATAGTAAGGCTCCTGAGTATATGCGGAGCTGGAGCACTACTGGCTGCCGGAAGAGATGAATAAATGGGGCAACCCACATAACCCCTACCATGACGACCTGTTGCTGGGGTACGGGCACCAGAGTAGTGGCCCGTCTCTCGAGACCTCTTGGCCTATCTCTCCATTCGCTCCCTGGCGAGCATACCCTCAATCCTCCTAGCAATGCTCACTACCTGCTGATAAGGAATGTCCATCTCCAACTCTCGAGCCATGCTAGATCGAATGGGTGGGATAAGACCCTCAATGAACCTGTGAACTCTCTCACGGACTGTAGCAACCAAGGCCGGTGCATGCCTGGCCAACCTGGTATAACTGATAGCATACTCCGAAACGGTCATAGCACCCTAGCGCAAATGCTCAAAATCTACGCGCCATGCGTCCCTGAGACTTTGGGGGACAAACTCTCTCATGAACATATCTGAGAACTGGGTCCAGGTCATTGAGGCAGCCTCGGCTCGACTGTCTATCTCATAAATACGCCACCAATCATAGGCGGCTCCTCGAAGCTGGAAGGCAGTGAAGGAAACCCCGCTAGACTCTACTATGCCCATAGTGCAAAGAATACGGTGGCACTCCTCTAGAAATCCCGAGGCAGCATCTGCTGCTAATCCACTGAATACTAGGGGATCATACTTCTTGAACCTCTCAAGTCTCCACTGCTCGTCCTCTGAAGCAGTTGACCCATCCTCCGGCTGAACTAGCACTGCAGGCGGTGCAGGAATAATCTCGGGAACCTGCTCGACCTGCACTCGCTACTCAGGAGTGCGGGCGGAGGGAGTCTGTGCTCCTCCCCCGGTCTGGGATATGGCTGCATCAAGGGGAAGCAACCCTACCTAAGCCAAGGTGGTGTACATACTCATGAACTGAGCCAAAGTCTCCTAAAGAGCTGGAGTAGTAGTGGCAATTGTAGGCATGCCAGGTGCCTGGGCTCCAGCTGGATATGCTGGTGGTGCCTTGGCAGTAGCTCGCGCAGGCGCTTGGGTTGCACCACGTGCGCGTCCTCGACCTCTACCCCAGCCCCGGCCTCTGACGGCTGCAGTAGAGGCGCGGGTGCTTAATCATCTCGAGTAGAACGTGTCCTCACCATCTATGAGAGAATAGAAGACAAAAGTTTAGAATTGATGCCAAAATATCGCACGACAAGGAAATCAAATGAAATGAAGATTTTTTCCTAAATAGTTACATAGCCTCTCCAAGATAAGTACAAGCGTCTCCGTACCGATAAGTGAGACTCTAATAAACCGGCCCGTGTCCCGTGACTCCTATGAACCTAGAGCTCTGATATCAACTTGTCACGACCCCAGTTTGCCCTCCGTGAATATGCCGTGATGACACCTAGTTTCTACGACTAGGTAAGCCTAACAGTGCAGAAAATAACATAACTTGCGGAATAATTAATAAAAACTGAACAACTAAAGGAAAAGAAAACTCTATATAAAGGCCGCTCGGCATATACAACTCAAAAATGCGGAAGTCTACAATACCATCCCAAAACCCGGAAACTCACGGGAACACAAGCTAAAAGAAGTACTGTAAATGCTCTAATCTCCAGAATGTCTACATCAAGGGTACAATAGAAAATCTAAAGACTACAGATAGAGTAAGAACGAGACTCTTCGGTCTGCGGACGCTGTAGATGTACCTCAAAATCTCTGTAGCTCTCCCTGCCTCAAGGATAGTGCGCCTGAGTGGAGGTACCTGGATCTGCACATGAAAAACATAGGCAGAAGGGGCATAAGTAAACCATAGCGGTACTCAGTAAGTACCAAGCCTAACCTCGGCTGGGCAGTGACGGAGAATGGTCAGGGCCCTACTGAGATAAAATAAAATAAATGATAAGATGAGGAAAAACAGTAAGATAAAATCTACAGCGAGAATCTAAACAGGATAAATACGGAAAACTATAATAGAAAGCAGAAACAGGAAAATACCAGTAAATACTACTCACAACAGGAACAATAACCGGGGATCTCTTGGTATCCCGAGGATCTCTTGGTATCCTCACCATATACACGAGGGATCTCTTGATATCCTGAGAATCTCTTGGTATCCTCTAAACTTATATTTATATGTGCTAGGGATCTCTTGGTATCCCGCACTCTCAGTCCAGAGCATATCAAGTGCAGGGGGATCTCCCGGGATGTCACCCCGTAGTCCCAATTTATAACACACAATAATAACCCAAACATTAAGATAAATGCTAGAAACAAAACAAGTAATAGAAAATCCTAGCCTAACATGCTTCACGGAGTACAAACAAGACAGTCTAAGAAAATAGGCAAGTAAGACAACTAAACATGCTTTTCTAAACTAGCATAGGATAACTTGCAATTTAAAATAAACAGATAAGAAAGAAAACTCAATTTAAATAATTCAAGTAAAAATGGATTTCCTACAATTAGCTCAAGTACGTGCTTGTCACCTCACGTACAAGGCATTCAAATATCAAATATCATGTCCTAAGGGGAAGAGGTCCCCCACACAAGGTTAGTCAAGCCACTTACCTCGAACCGACACAAAAATCAACTTGAATCCCCGACTTTGCCATAAGTGTCCGACTCCAAATTGCCCAAATCTATTCAATTCAATTACATATCATAAATAACATCGCAAACAAATGTTTTTACTATTTAACTCAAAGCTAAGGCGTAAAATTAAAATGACCAAAATGCCCCCAGGACAACATCTCGGAACTGGATGAAATTAACATTTTCAAAACCTTCGTACTCTCACGAGTCTAACCATATAAAAATCTCCCAAATCGAATATCAAAAACCCGCTCAAAACTCAGAATTTCGGCCTAAGAAGTTTCTTCCAATGTTTCCCAATTTTTAATCCCCAATTCGAATTTAGATGAAGAAAATAACTATAGATTGATGGAATATAAGTAAAAGGGCTAAGGAATCATTACCCAATGATTTTCTCTTCAAAACCCTCTCAAAATCGCCCTCTCCCAAGCTCCAATTTGATTTTTCTAACTTTGTAAACAACCCCTCGAAATCACTATTTCACTCCAGTGATTTCCGCTTCTACGGTCCCGCTTCTGCGGCTTCCCTTAAGTACCCAGGTTCCGCTTCTGCGGACCATTACCGCTCTTGCGGTTCCACTTCTACGGTCTCATACCGCTTCTGCGGTTCCGCTTCTGAGGAATACATGCCGCTTCTGTGGTTTCCTTAAAGGCCCCAAACTCCGCTTCTGCGGTCCTAATCGGTCCGCATCTGCGGAATTCCCACCACATCTGCAGAAACTGAAGACCCTGACCAAACCCACTTTTGCGGTCCTCCATGACGTATCTGCGGTTCCCAATCCGCAGATGCAAAAACACCAGAGGCAGTAAAAATCTGATATCTCCCAACTTCCAAAATCCTTCCGTCAACCATCTGAAATCATCCTGAGGCCCCAGTGACCTCAACCAAAAGCACCAATAACACCTAATATCCTATTCAAACTTGTACCAATCCTTTAAACACTTAAAATGACACCGGAAACCTGATATATCCAATGATTAAAGCCTAAGAACTTCGAATTTTATCAAAATACATTTTCGATCAAAAATCTAACCAAACCTCGCCCGAATGGCCTAAAATTTTGCACACACATCCTAAATGACATGATGGGGCTACTGCAACTCCCGGAATTCCATTCCGACCTTCGGATCAATATCTCACTATCGGCCCGAAAACTTTAAAAATTCAAACTTCGGCATTTCAAGCATGAATTAGCCACTGACTTCCGAACACGCTCCGAACCCCGAAATCACCTAACAGAGCTAACGGAACCATCAAATTTCCATTTCAAGGTCGTCTTCATACTGTTCCGACTATGGGCAATTTTCCAACACTTAAGCTCTCATTTAGGGACTAAGTGTACCAAAACTCTTTGAAACCCAACACTGAACGTCCCGGTAACCCTAAATAGCAGAAATGAACTTAGAGGAAGCAGTTAATAGGGGATCGGGGCGTTAATTTTTAAGACAACCGGCCGGGTCGTCATAGGACCATTACTTTGGTAAATATATCGGTAATTGTCCTTGTCCGACTTGTCCTTTATATGAAGCAACGAATGTAAAAGTATGAATTTAATGTATTAAGATCTCATTGATATGCAGATAGTCGATTTTTAATTTTAGCATGTCATGCCTTTGTCCGACTTATCTTGAGCCTGTATGAATCGACCTACGTGTTTCCGATTTGTCCTGTACTTGTCGGCTTATCCTGTGCCTGTCCGAATTGACCTAGTATGTCCGACTTGTCCTTTATCTGTCCAACTTACCTGGTTTAGCAAGCAATACCCCAAAAAAAAAAAAGAATATCTATCTAGCTCACCAATTAAAGTTCAATGACTTTGCTGTAGTAATTAAATGGTGACTGGAATGAGTGATAAAGAAGATTAAATGAAATATTTTCTCCTAACCTTTAAAGTAGTGAAAAAGAACTCTCCTGGACGTAGTTGCAAAAATCGAACAACTTGTGCTAGAACATGGGCTTCAAGAATCAAGATAATTTATTTTGAGAAGGCAAAACATCCCAGTATAGCAGCACCAACGGCCAAAACAGAGACAAAGAGTCTCTGACGCATATCCTCCAAATGATCAAACAGAGTCATTTCTTTATCAGTGGGTAGGAGTTCTTTACTGGGGTAAAACAATACTCCCTTCACTATCTGATTCACTATTTTAAATACACTCTCATTTGAGCCATCAACAACATCTGAATTTCAAAAATAAAATGCATTATAACAATAAAATTACACCCAAAACTATTATGTGTTCATGGACAATCACCGGCTCTTTGCACAATGAAAAAAGATAATAAAAGAAAAGAACCATTTTTTGTACGATAAGGGTGTTGTTCTGAAGAGTTGCATCATAGAGGTGTTGATAATTGTACAACTTACGTCTGTCCGACTTGTCCTCCACCTGTCCAACATATCTGGTTTAGCAAGCAATACCCAAAAACCAGATATGATAGTGATTTGTAGAAGAGATTATTAACAAAGCAAACTCATAACAACACTAAAAATAAAGTAAAATTCCAACTTTCCCCTTTAATAGTTAGTGACTTAATGAATTTGCTTTAAAGATTTGATATGATGAGTACATAGGTATCCAACCAACAGAGAAAGTAGGAAAGAAAATCAAATTATTTAGACTTTAAGAGCTGAAATAAATAAGTAAACATATCATAATTTATGTAGTCCCTGAAGTATTTAATCTGTGTCTCAAGTTTCTTGTGTGTACACTCATTGCATCAATTCTTGACTTCCTTGCGGACAAAAGTGTCAACCAACTGTTGAAATAATTTAAAAAAAGTATTCCAATTCATCATTCTCTTGTTGCAGCTAGAAATTGTGATGCTAGTTCCATTCATTGACTTACATCGCCAGTATCAGATTGCTTTGAAATCTGTGTAGATTCAAAGCAGCCATAAAACAACAAAGTTCACCTTGACATTAATGTAGATAGCTTGATGGAAAAATAACTATATATAAAACCAATGTAACAGTGAGATAAGGCAAAAAGTAACCAACAATGGCAAGTGGCCTCTTCACTAATTAACAATTAAATGGAGAAGTAAATTGAATGGACTTCTTATCTATATGAATAGGAAAACATCAATAATAGAAAGGACCATGAAAAGTTTCAAATATCTTGTCCATTGAAATCTCCACATTAAGTAAAACTAAAAAGTTAAACAGGAGAAGAAAGGTGAAATGATTCAAATATATTGTTCATAACTAATAAGACTACTATTAATATACTAAAGTAACTAATCAAACAGTTCTTGATTTCTCTAACTGTAACATTCCCAAACACCTTATATTGTTTTCTTCTTCTTAAATACTCTGTTGATTTTATTTCCTGACCATTGTGCTGTCATGACCCCAGTTCTCCCTTCGTGAACATGTCGTGATGGCACCTAGTCCCTATAACTAGGTAAACCTAAATTTGCGTAAAGCAACATAACTTGCGGAAGACTTTAATTAAAATTGAACAACTAAAGAAAAACTGTATATAAAAGCCGCTCGGCATATACAACCCAAAAATGCGAAAGTCTACAATACCATCCCAAAAATCGGAAACTCACGGGAACACAAGCTAAAGAAGTACTGTAAAGGCTCTAATCTCCATAATGTCTACATCAAGGGTATGATAGAAAAGCTAAATACTACAGATAGAGTAAGAAGGAGACTCTTCAGTCTGCGGACGCTGCAGAAGTACCTCAAAGTCTTCGTAGCTCTCCCCGCCTCAAGAGTAGTGCGCCTGAGTGGAGGTGCCTGGATCTGCACATGAAAAACATGCGCAGAAGGGGCATGAGTACACCACATCGGTACTCAGTAAGTGTCAAGCCTAACCTCGGTTGGGTAGTGACGAGGAAAGGTCAGGGCCCTACTAAGATAAAATATAATAAATGATAAGATGAGGAAAAATAGTATAGATAAAGTCTACAGCGACAATCTAAACAGGATAAATATGGAAAACTCGTAATAGAAAGCAGAAAATAGGATAATACCAATAAATACTACTCACAACAGGAACGATAACCGGGGATCTTTTGGTATCTCGAGGATCTCTTGGTATCTTCACCATATACACGAGAGATCTCTTGGTATCCTCAAAACTTATATTTACATGTGTTAGGGATCTCTTGGTATCCCGCACCCTCAGTCCAGAATATATCAAGTGCAGGGGGATCTCCCGGGATGCCGTCCCGTAATCCCAATTTAAAACACACAATAACAGCCCAAACATTAGGATAAATGCTAAACTCAGAATAGGTAATAGAAAATCCTAGCCTAATATGCTTCACAGAGTACAAACAAGACAGTTTAAGCAAATAGGTAAGTAAGTCAACTAAACATGCTCCTCTAAACAAGCATAGGATAAACTTGTAATTTAAAATAAACAGATAAGCAAGAAAGCTCAATTTAAATACTTCAAATAAAAATGGATTTCCAACAATTAGCTCAAGTACGCGTTCGTCACTTCACGTACGAGGCATTCAAATATTAAATATCATGTCCTAAGGGGAAGAGGTCCCCCACACAAGGTTAGACAAGCCACTTACCTCGAACCGGCACAAAAATCAACTAGAATCCACGCCTTTGCCACGAGAATCCAACTCCAAATGGCCCGAATATATTCAATTCAATTACATATCATAAATAATATATCAAGCAACTGATTCTACTATTTAATTCAAAGATAAGACGCGAAATTAGGTAAAATAACCAAAATACCCCTCAGGCCAACATCTTGGAATTGGATGAAACTAATATTTTCAGAACCCTCGTACTTTCATAAGTCTAACCATGTAAAAATTTCCCAAGGGTATCCGCTCAAAACTCAGAATTTTGGCCCAAGAAGTTTCTTCCAACTTTTCCCAATTTTGATCCCCAATTCGAATTTAAATGATGCATTTAACTACATATTGATGGAATATAACTAGAAACGATTAAAGAAATGTTACCCAATGATTTTCTCTTCAAAATCCTCTCAAAATCGCCCTCACCCAAGCTCCAATTTGATTTTCCTATCTTTGAAAACAAACCCTCGAAATCACTATTTCACTCCAATGATTTCCGCTGCTGCGGTCAAGGTGCGGTCCCGCTTTTGCACACAATGTGCCGCTTCTGCGGCTTTCCCTTAAGTGACCAGGTTTCGCTTCTACGGACCATTACCGCTCCTGCGGTTCCGCTTCTACGGTCTCACACCGCTTCTGCGGTTCTGCTTCTGCGGAATACATGTCGCTTTTGCAGTTTCCTTAAAGGGCCCAAACTCCGCTTCTGCGATCCTGATCTCGCAGATGCGGACCCACTTCTGCGTAATTCCCACCATATCCGCATAAACTGAAGACCCTGACCGAACCCGCTTCTGCAGTCCTCCACGCCGCATCTGTGGTACCGCATCTTCGGTTCCCAAGCCGTAGATGCGAAAATACCAGAAGCAACAAAAATTTGATATCTCTCAACTTCCAAAATCCTTCCGTCAATCATCTGAAATCATCCCGATGCCCCCGGGACCTCAACCAAAAGCACCAATAACACCTAATATCCTATTCAAACTTGTACCAATCCTTAAAACACTTAAAAAGAGACCGAAAACCCGATATATCCAATGATTAAAGCCTAAGAATATCGAATTCTATCAAAATACGCTTTCGATCAAAAACCTAACCAAACCTCGCCCGAATGGCCTGAAATTTTGCACACACATCCCAAATGACATGACGGAGCTACTGAAACTTTCGGAATTCCATTCCGACCCTCGAATCAAAATCTCACTAACGGCCCAGAAACTTCAAAAATTCAAACTTCGGCGTTTCAAGCCTAAATTAGCTACGGACTTCCAAAATACATTCCGAACACGCTCCCAACCCCAAAATCACCTAACGAAGCTAACAGAACCATCAGATTTCCATTTCGAGGCTGTCTTCACACTGTTCCAACTACGGACAACTTTCCAACACTTAAGCTCTCATTTAGGGACTAAGTGTCCCAAAACTCTCTGAAACCCAACACCGAAAGTCCCGACAAACTAAAATAATAGAAATGAGCTTAGGGGAAGAAGTTAATAGGGAATCAAGGCATTAATTATTAAGATGACCAGCCGGGTCTTCACATGTGCATTCGGATCTTCTTCAACCATTGTTGCGGCATTAGTTATACCTATCTTGACAGGTGTATTTGCAATATCGGTTAAGTCGTTATCTTCAGTGGAATCTTGCATATATAAAATACAAAATTAGTGTAAATTAGTAATGAACATATAGTTACTACAAATTTATTAATTTATGCCCTACAAATAATTTAATCAAAAGAATGAATAATCTAAAAAATATTAATAGTGTGTTCATAGCTTCCTATAGAAAAAACAAAGTGAACATCTAGAACTTTTAAAGTTATAAAAAACTACTCCAGATCTGAAAATTTATTCAGAAAGAAATCCTTCCAGATATGTAAGTAGCTTTAATGTTAAAAGACAAAATAGTTATGTATTTACCTCGCATTCCTTCTCTCTATCAAAGACTTGATTATTATTGAAGTCAAGGTCCTATCAAAAATTAATAAATAAATGAGTTTGAAATTATGATTCAAATTATGCAATTTAAAAAACAAATTGCAATTTAAATACGTTATGAAGTTTGTGAGCAAATATGACATACAGTTAAATCATCTGAAGGTGGATCAGGACTATATTTCTTTATCAGCTGCTCCTCATCCGTAAGCTTAAAAACACTATAAACTTCATGTTGCAGTTGAATGTTCGAGCTCTTGACAATAACCTTAAACAAGAATTTTCTTTGGAGAATATTGTTCAGCTCTACTGGATAGGGATACTTATCAACAGCGCCAGTATTCTAGAATGCAATTTTGAGTTAGACTTTTTCAATTAACAAATATGAATTTAATTAGTTGATATACCTCAAGAAACTCTTACTTCAATTCTTTTGTAGATTTGCCTATGAGAAACATGGCTTCGCGGTCCCAGAACAATAGGGAAACAGATCCAGTAGTATCCATTACTCTAACCTGAAGCTTGTACCTAAATGCACACTTGATTTGAGATATAAATGTACATTTTTTGATGGATTAAGGAAATAGAGTTGCTGCTTTTACCTAATAACTGCTGAGTTATCTTCATTTTTACATTTGGGGTTTGGACATTGATAAATGTTTCCGAGTTTAACCACCTTCTTTTGACACTTCTTGTAGCTGACATACGACCATCCTTTTCTAAGTTCTAAATTTTCAATACTTGCGACAATCCAACAAGGACCTTCCTGTTGAATAAATTGATAAGACAAATGTAATGAAAAGACATAAAAAATATGATCTATCAGAATATCAAAGAAATAACATAAATGTAATTCAAGAACTTTTCATATTCTAAATGATCAACAACTCTTTCAAACCATAAAATAAGAGAACTAAAGGCTAAAGCTAAACTTGAAATATAATGTAAAGGCATAGAAAAGATGGTCCATGTGGCGAGTCATTGACATGAGGAAAGGATAGGTACCTCTATGATATGGATTATGATTTAGAGGAACTGTGCCGACATGCCGTTGATCGCAAGCAAGGCGAATTAGTTGATATCAATTTGTAGTACTTTGCCACTGATAAGTTGCTTTCTTACATAGCAAAAAGTTATATTTTGTCTTTCTTACGTTTAAGCTTACAATGTTGGTGCATTGTTTGTTTGATGCTTGTTGTTTTTATTTATTTGTTTATCAAAGAAAGAAGATAAATATAATGTAAGAACTTTTCATATTCTAAATGCTCAATCACTTTTTCAAATCATAAAATAAGAGAACCAAAGGCCAAAAGTAAACTTGAAATGTAATGTAAAGACCTAAAAAAGATGTTCTTTCAGAATATCAAAGAAAGAAGATAAATATAATGTAAGAACTTTCATATTCTAAATACTCAACAACCTTTTCAAACTATACAATAAGAGAACCAAATGCAAAAAATAAACTTGATATTTCAATTTTCAGCGTAGCTATCTAAATGCTCAACCCCTTTTTCAAACCATAAAATAAGAGAAACAAAGATGTGCATTTTTTCAACTTTTAACATGAAAGACCAGTTAAATTAATACTACACAAGTTGGTTCACTCATTTGCATGGACTCCACTAATTGACCAATTGTTTTAACTTGAACAATGCCCTTCTCCAACTCATCCGAGAGAGAGTAACTTTGTTGAGAGATGGTTTGAGTCAGCCTCTCAGAGTAATTATCCTGAACAGAAAGTAACCTGTATTTATGAATGACTAAAACAGTTAAATGTATACTTGGAAAAATTGATTTGAGTATAGAAGCGGTGAAAAACCGTGTTTTAAATTCGTCAAATTGAGGAAAATTTGGATTAATCCACAGCTTTGATGCATTCCAAGTATTGCACACATAATATGAATGTACAAAACAATGTACGTGTAAGATATAATGAATAACTTTCGCACAGTAATGTCAAATTGAGTAGTTGTATTTTACCTTGAAATTTATGGGCTTTTATGAGCTGCATACAATAATAATAGGCTGGTTGTTAGAATTTAGCAGATGAGGTACAATTTCATCAATAAACTCGCCCCAGAATGTAGCAGACAACTTCTTCCTCCTGTCAAATAGAAATAAAAATATAATTTTAGCATATGTAATTATCAAATCCATCCTTATTTAGTAGATGAATATTTATTCTTACTCATCATCTTCTAGTTCAATATCCATAAACTTCCTAGAAATTCCACCTTGCTTTTGCGCGTGTACCTCACTGAAATTGACGATTTCTCCGATGACATCTAAAGAAAAAGAAATTATTAAAATAAATAGTAGAAAAGTTCATAATTAGAAATTTAAGGTAAAATTAATTTTTACCAAATAATTCAGTCTCATTCACGTCAACCTTATTTATCAATTGATCATATGGTCGCAAATCAAAGATATTCATTGGGAAAAGTGAATCAATTGTTTCAGCCACTATTGTTCGTTGAGTAAACGTCAGCCTCAACCTATGTTTTGTGGTGTTGAACTTCTCCTTATTATGACAAACAATAAAGTTCGCCATATGATATAATCCAGGCTCAGTAATTTGTGTTTTAAAAAGATGCAAGACTGACTTGCCAATAAAAGCATGTATCCGATCGCCCTACAAGAAAATTACATTAAATAACAGAAAGTGTTTGAAGGACTTAGTAATATAATAATTCCAGATTAACTTTTCAAATCTACATACTTGAATACATGTAGAAACTCGATTTCCAACTTCATAATATTAAAAAACAAAAAAGGTATAAAAAATTAGCACAACATGGATAAACTCGTCTAGTGGTTTTCATTTGACAAACATATATATATTTTGAACATTAAGAGGAATATCGAGCAGTTAAGTATAAATATTCTGGACATATTGTAAGAATTGCCTCTGTTGGTAGTATAAATTCTATATAACCCTTGATTGATTATGTTAAGTTTGTATCGTCTAGGAATTCCAGCATAAATAATATTAAGCTATAGAAAATAAGCAAAACAAAAACTTTAGAATCACAAATTACTAACTCAAACACATAAAGCACCAAATTTAAATTTGCAACTTAAGAAACAGAGAGCAAAACGAACGAGTAAGAAAATAACTTATTTTTAATACCTTTTTATCTTGTAGAACCAATTCAATCGAGAATGTAGCGTCTGGATTAAAACGATCTGGTACTTCCCACAGACGAACAACCCGAACTTTCAACTTCCATTGCATCTTTGAAATTGTTACATCCTTGATGAAATCAATGTGAGTACCCATTTTTTGCATAAGCCATATTTTTTCTTGAAATCTTGATAGCGGTAGGAAGATTAAAATTGAAGTACGTGTATCATTGGAAGAAATATAAAGCTGCAGTTGTGAGCGGTTGTTATCGAGTATGATTTCAATCGTGAGTGTCAATCGTGGTTTAGATAGTTGAGGAGACTGATTTTGCAGAGAGTGGATTTTAATCGTGAGTGTCAATCGTGGTTTAGATAGTTGAGGAGACTCTGACTATCGTGATTTTTCAGAGATAATTTAGGGCAAGTGGAAGGTAAAAGGTTTTTAAATAATATTGTGGATTAAAAGGTTTAATTTAAATATAAAAAAAAGTTCTGATATTTCTCCAGAATGTTGTACGGCAATTTTCTCCCAAACAAAGTTAAATTGTAGCTCCTATTGTTTTTGGGGAATTGTCCTAAAGTGCCAAATGGCTTATTATGAAGATGTTACTTGGCTTAATGAGGTTGCTACTTCCTTTCTTTTTAATTATAGATAGATATTCGTCCAAAATATTTCACTTTAAAAATCAAGACAACACTATTTATCTTTTTCAACTCTGTTGTTCCTACTCCAAGAAGGCATCATACTGCTCAATTCAAGAAGATATTCGAGTGACAAACTTTTTATTTTCTTAATTGCTTTCAGTGCGGGTATATGATCGGGACAACGACTCTTCTTACTCATAGCTACCACTTCTATCTGTTTATCACTCATTATCCCACCATTCATTAATTCACTACAAATTAAAATTTTCCTCTAAGCTAAAAGAGTGGACTTCATGGTGTTCAACCTTTTCGAAGAGATAGATTCAAACCCCTACTCGGTTTAGTTGTCCCTCTTTGTATTTTATGTCTCAGCCTTTTACATACTTGTTTCAAAATTTCAGAAGATACATAAAGTGGGTACTTCTTGGTATTAAATAATTTTCTTCAGGTGTGTCATATTTCTTTAAAAATGTACTAAGATTCTTATTTATAATAATGTCAGCAACATTTTGAGACGAATTTAAAAAAGAGAAGGCTCAAAATAGTTCAGTATCTTTGGACTTTCAACTCAAACTAGTCCTATTTCTTTTACATGAAGCACTAGTAGTCCACATTCTTTAAAGCTGTCAATATCGGCAAGGCCTGGCTAGCTCAGCCCAACCCAGCCCATGTGGGCTTTAGCAATTGACGGGCCGGGCTGGGCTATCCCTCCATTTTGATGGACCTTATAAATGTCAGCGCACCCCAGCCCTACGTGAGTTGCAGGCCCTCACGAGCCGGCCCAGTATTTTTTAAAATATAATTTTATATTTTTTCTTTAACTTTTAATCTATAAAAAGATAAATATTTAAAAGTTAAAAAAATCTTATTGAAAAAATTTTACAAAACTTAATAACTTTTTATAGTATTCCAATATATCATAATAAAAACTAAAAACATAAAAGACAAGACAATATTTCATTCACTAAAAGTCAAAAGTCAAAACAAATTATTCAAGAGAACGTCCATGATGCTTATGGAATATCTAACACACCATCTTCATCAAACACATTTGAATCTGCTTGTGAGAAGGTTGGTTTAACATATTCACTTTCATCTACATCTGCAATTCGTATGCAATATTAATTAGTTAAATATTAAGAATAATTAAATTTTTAAAACTGATTAAATTTTTAAGACTTTGATCTTTTAATATGATGAGCTTAATAAACTTTAAGCTTGTGATACACTTATTGTTATATTTGTATCATATACTTTTAATATTTTAAATACATATTTTATTAGGCCCACGGGCCACGGGCTTATTCTGGTCGGGTTTAAAAGCTTCGTTTTTAAAATGGGGTCCCAAAATTCTAGCCCAGCCCTAACTGGGCTGGCCCACCGGGCTAAGCCCATATTGACGGCTCTAACATTCTTTAGTATATAGTAGTACACTTTTAGTCTCCATATTTGATATGAAAAAATATATATATTTCGAAAAATATTTTTTAATTTTCTCATGTTTGGTTGGCTTAAATATTTTGGAAAATAATTTCCTCATTAATTCATTTTTCTTGTAACAACCCGACCGGTCATTTTGAGCTCTAGCATGTCGTTCAGTAGTCTGAGGCCATGAGCAGCTTCATTTCAGGTATTATGACCTGTACGCGTGGTCGGAATTGAATTTCGGGAAGTTCAGAATTGATTTAGAAAGAGAATTCTTATTTCGGAAGTTTAAAGTCGAAAGAATTAACTAGGAATGGAAATTTTGAGTAAACGACCTCAGAATTGGGATCTGAAGGTTCCAACAGGTTCGTATGATGATTTCGTACTTGGGCGTATGTCCGGATCAGGATTTGGATGATCCGGGAGCGTTTTGGCACCTATTGTGGAAGTTAGCATTTTGAAAGAAATTTCATAAGTTTGGCTTCAAGTGCATTTCAGCGTTATCGATGTCCGCTTGGGATTCCGAGTTTGGGAGTAGCTTCGTATGGTAATTCTGGAGTTGGGAGCGCGATCGAAAATGAATTTGGAGATCCGTAGGTCATTTTGGAGTCATTTGGCTAAAGATAGAAAATTGAAGGTTTTTGAGAAGTTTGACCGAAAGTGGACTTTTTGATATCGGGGTCAGAATCTGATTCCAGAAGTTGGAGTAGGTCCGTAATGTCAAATATGACTTGTGTGCAAAATTTGAGGCCAGTCAGATGTGATTTGATAGGTTTCGGCATCGAAAGTAGAACTTGGAAGTTCTAAAGTTCATAAAGCTTGAATTGGAGGTTGATTCATGGTTTTGGCATTGTTTGATATGATTTGAGGCCTCGAGCAAGTCCGTGATGTGTTTTGGGACTGGTTGGCATGATTGGTTGGGGTCCCGGGGGCCTCGGATAGATTTTGTATCGTTAACATATCGAAATTTGGAATTTTGGATAGCTGAAGGGGTCGGGTTGCTGGTATAACTGCTTCTGCGGAGGGTTCACTGCAGAAGCAGCCCCGCAGAAGTGAGGAATTGAACCGCAGAAGCGGTTAGGCGTGAAGAGGGATAGGACCGCAGATGCGATCGTTTGGTTGCAGATGCGAGACCGCACCTGCGGTGGAGAAGACGCAGAAGCGGAAAAAGGGCAGCCTGGGAAGGACCACAGATGCGGTAGTGGGGCCGCACCTGCGAAACCGAAGAAGCGGTCGAGGGACCGCAGGTGCGGAAAGGGCTGGAGGCAGTGAGGTCTTTTTAAATCGGATTTTGGCTCATTTTCACTTCATTTCTTCCATGGGAGCCGATTTTGGAGCAATTTTGGAGTGCCATTTTCATCACCCAGCATGAGGTAAGTGATCTCTACTAGTTTTAAGTATATACAAGGTTTATATATAGATTTAGACTAGGAATTTGTAGCAAATTTGGGGTTTTGAGGAAGACCTAGAAATTTGATATTCTTGGAATTTGACCACGATTTTGGATATGGAATTAAGAGAAAATCATATATTTGAGTTTGTGGGTTCATGGGTAAACTTTATCTTCCAAAAATTTAGGAATCCGCGCACGTGGGCTCGAGGGCAATTTTGTCAACCTTTCGATCGGGGTTAGGAATTGTTATAAATTGGATTGTAATGAGTAATTGAACATATATTAATGGATTCGCATAATCATTGGCTAGTTTTAGAGCATTGTGCATTGATTCGAGTCTTCGGAAGAGCGTGGAATGCCGGTTATGGATCTTCGGAGCGAGGTGAGTCTCATTTCTAACCTTGTAAGAGGGAGTTGTCCCCATAGGTAAAATAATTGGTTATGTGCTCCTATTTATGGGGGCTACGTACGCACGAGGTGACGAGAGTCTGTGCGTAGCTACTATTATGCTATTGTCCGGGTAGTTTAGGACCCCAAAGCATGTTATACTTGGGTTAACTGTAAACTCATTGACAACTTGAATTGCTTAAATCACATCGAATTAGCAAATGAATTTCTAAAGGGATTAAACTTTATTTTTCTTAAATCATTAAAAGAGAATTGGCTTTTATTTGGATAAATGTTCCTCGATAAATTCTTAATTGACTGTTTGAGCATGTATCTCTATGTGTACATGCGTCGCATGTATGATTCGCGAGCAGGGTGGTTGTTTATTTTATGTTAACCGCGTCGTAGGATAGTTCGCGAGCGGGGTAATAGATGCATCTATGGTTCTATCTGTTCGACCCTCGGCATTGCACAGTTTATATTTCTGTTGGAGCGGGTCGTACGACCTCGGCATGATTTGCACATGCTTGTATTGCTTTCCTGAGAGTTTTAAATGTTGATAATGCCTTTCATGGCCGATATATATTGATAAAGATAATGAAAAGTAAATCTTGAAAAATCTGTTATTATTTGATAAGGTGTTTACCTGCTTTCCGGCTTTATGAGTTATAATTGCTAGATAAATCTATGCTTTCCTCACATATTTACCATATTATTATTGGACCACTAGCAAGTGTCGAAGTCAACCTCTCGTCTCTACTTCTTCGAGATTAGGCGGGATACTTGCTGAGTACATGTTGTTTTCATACTCATACTACACTTGTTGTGCATTTTTGTTGCACAGGTTTACATGTGGCTAGTGGCTTAGTGGCATAGTAGCATGGTTGATACAGAGACTTAGGTGAGTTGCATTTATTGAGACGATCGCAACCAGCAGAGTCTCCTTTAGAGCATTGTATTGTATTTTCATTTCTGTCCACTTGTATTCCGAACAGTTATTGTACCTTATTTGATTCCTTAGTAATTGCTCATGCACATGTGACACCGAGTTCTGGGATGTATTTGGATTTATTCAGAAATTTTAAAAGTTGTTAAATGTTTCATTATTTATTCGGAGGAATTTACTATGTATTGTTTTAAATGTATAAAAGAAATGTTTTCGGAAATATTTAAACGAGAATTTAATTAACTATTTTGGATGGCTTGCCTGACAGCGGTGTCCGGCGCCACCACGACCTTTAGTTATCTTGGGTCGTGATATTTCTCTAATTGGAGAAAAATATTTTTCTTATCAAGAGAAGGAAAAATATTTTTTAAAACTTTTATTCAGCCTTCCACGCCCTTTTCTTCACTGTGTACATTTTCTAGCCATATACACAGATTATATATTTATTTTATATATATATAATACATAAATTATACATATATTATATTTCCACCGGTTATTTTTAGTTTAAGCAGTTAGGTAGACGGCTATTTGGGTTAATTCTTCTTCTTTTTTGATGTAGAAAAAATATTTTCTTTCATCTCAACAAAATAATACAGCAAAAAGTATTTTCTTTTCATGATATACAAAAGTATATGCTTTTATTTTAACAAAATGAGTACTTTTTCATGTTGTAAAAAGAGTGTTTTTTTTTTCAACCAAAAAAAGAGTACTTTCTTTTGAAGTTATGTGACACAAATTTCAACGTTGTTTTTGCGAGAAAAGGTAAAGCGACACATTAATCTCTTTAGGTTTGTGTAAATAATTAAATTTTTGAAGAAAAAATACAGTTATGAAAACGATGGGTAATTGGGTTGGGAGGGGGAGGGGAAGGGGAAAGGGAGCGCACGAAACATGGGGATTTGGAAGAAGAGGGAGGGGATAAGAAAAGTAGCATAAAAAATTTCTAAAAAATGTTTCTTACTCTCTAAACAAATAATAGAAAAATAATTCGAAAAATCTTTTTCACTCACCAACCAAACAAGGAAAAATAAATGATAACCACTCATTTTCTTGGAAAATATTTTCCTATTAGTGCTCCATGTAAAACTAAAAGTGTACCACTTTATTAAAGAATGTGGACTTTTTTTTTTTGGTCGAAAGAAATTTTTTATTTCAACCTGTATTAACAATTTACATCACATGTACTATTGGACTCTAGTATCAGGTCTCCTGACTGAACCAATAAACAAAAACTATACAACCACATTGCTTATTAAGATCCCACAACACTACTGGATCTGTATCCTATCCTAGTTGCTATGGATTACAAGTAGGATAACTATTTAGTGTACTCAATACAAGTGTCCATTTATATTTCTTCTGTCCTGTTATATGCACCTGCAAAGCAATTTCTTTTGCTCTATCTTGAACATCTCTTCTCTGGCCTTGAAATCTTCTTCCATTTCTTTCCATCCAGATATGATATACTACTGCTGCAAACACCACTCCTAGCAAAATTTTCCTTGGGTTTCTGTTGTTTCTTGTCACGACCCCAGTTCACTCTCCATGAACATGTCGTGATGGCACCTAGTCCCTATGACTAGGTAAGCCTAACAATACGGAAGATAAACCAAAATTTGCGAAAGAAAATAAATAAAACTGAACTGGTAAAATAAACAGTGTTTAAGGTATCGTTCGGCACATACCACAATAATTCTCAAAGCTAACAAAACTTCCCAAAACCCGAAAACTCACAATCACAAGCTAAGGGATACATAAGAGGTTCTGACTCAAGAATATCTATACAAAGGAGAAAATACTGGAAGAACTATACTTATTATAGAAAAGCTGGAAAGGGACTCCTCGGTCTACGGACGTAGCAGATATACCTTGAAGTCTCTACCAATACGCCTCCTTCCAAGGCTGACAGAACTGAACGGGAGTACCTGTATCTGCACAACAAAAATGTGCAGAAGAGTAGTATGAGCACACCACGGCGGTGCCCAGTAAGTACCAAGACTAACCTCGATGGGGTAGTGACGAGGAACAGTCAAGGTACCTACCGGTCGATAAACAATATAATCATAGGAATAATGGTAATGACATATGAATATGTAAAGAATGCGTGAATGACCAAAAATGCTACAATTCACAATAAGGGACAAATACAACAATTAACAACAAGAATATAATAAACGATGATACAAAACGACGGTAGAATCACAACCCACATCCTAAGGCCACAACACAGCAAGAAAAGAAACAAGTCAATAACTTGTATCGTACAATGATTTTCACAGAAGGTCTTATCCCACTCTTTCCACAATTTCACCAATCTCGGACTAACAACAACTCGCGAAAACCCAGCATCTGAAATCTAACAATTTGCATCCTGTGCCCCATCAATCTCATGGTCATACCGACAACTAACTGGCTAACTAGGGCCACTCTCCCAAATATAATGGATAAGCGAGGCGTACCTCCACCCTTAGAAAAACAAAATCGGGAGGAATTCACCTCTAATAGGAGTGCTCAGCTACGTGTATGCTTGTGCAAGTGTTTCTAATAAAATTCTACCAACCAGCAAACATGAAAAGGAGGACGAACCGCACGTACGATGTTCCCTCACAACTTCCAAGCGGTAATGTTCATACAGGTAAACAATCCACAATCACAATAGAAACAAATAGGAATGCCTCAACAGGCCGTCACAACTCTATAAAATCAATCCCTGACATAGCCCACCTTATTTTGCCACGTGTGCAATAAATAATGTAATAGGCACCGCCTTATTTCGACACACGTGCATAACAATGTCCCACCTTATTCCGCCACATGCGCAACCCACAAATAAGCATATAACATATCCCTCCTTATTACGTCGCATGTGCAAAATATCAATAATAATAATAGCACGGCAAAGACCTCGTGCAACCTTTCAACAACAACCGCACGGCAAAAACCTCGTGCATCACAATATCAACAACCGCACGGCAGAAACCTCGTGCATCACAATATCAACAACCGCATGGCAGAAATCTCGTGCATCACAATAGCAACAATTTAACAGGGTGGAAATATGACAAGAATGATAAATGCAGCAGTGTAATAAGGCAAATCAATGAAATAATAATAACTATCGGGATAAAACATAAACACAAGGTAAACACCACTCAATCTCAAATACTAATTAGGGTCTCCCAGGATACCGTCCTGTAGCCCTCTCCTCAACTGTCCAATGGATCTCCTGGGATACCGTCCCGTAGTTCCAAAATAAAAGTGCAATCACAGCCAGAAACAAACCAAAGGATAAATATAAAAAAACGGAGTAGCAGATAGAACTAGCCTAGCATGCTTCACGTAGCACAATTAAACAACTTAGCAATTAGGCAATTATATCAGGTAGACATGCGTTCCCAGTCTAGCACAAGTAATAGGCTTCAAGTAATATAAATCAAATAAGAAAGAAAGTTAAATGTTAACAACTTGAGTAAAACAGGATTTTCATCAATCGGCCCAAGTACAACTTCATATTCAGTGATTACAAGGATCTAAAAGCCTAAAGGATCAATTTACCACAAATAAATCCGAACACGCACTCGTCACCTCGCTCGCAAGGAATACAATCAACATAGAAGACTCAAATCCTAAGGGGAAGTCCCCCACACAAGGTTAGGCAAGATACTTACCTCAAACCGGCTAACATCAACTAGCAAATACGTTCTTGCCACAAGTTCTCGACTCCAAATGGACCAAATCTAGTCAATTAAATCACACATTGTAAATAATATTGCAAACAACTGATTCCACTATAAAATTTAGAGCTAGGGCGCAAAAATAGGTAAAATGACCAAAATGCCCTTCCAGCCAACGTCTCGAAATCGAATAATTTTCACATTTTCAGAACCCTCGTACTCTCATGGGTCCAACATATAAAAATCTCCCAAATCGGAGGTCAAATGACCATTCAAATCACAATAACTAAGTCTAAGAAGTTTCATCCAATTTTCCACAATTTTGACCTAGAATTCGAATTTTAATGGTGGATTTAACTAGACATTGATAGAAAACAATTAAATGAGGTTAAAGAAACATTACCTACTAATCTTCTCTTCCAAATCCACCCAAAATCGCCTTATCCCAAGCTCCCAATTGATTTTCCAACTTTTGAAATAAACCCTCGGATTATTCCATTTCATACCAGTGATTTCCGCTTTTGCGGTACAGGGACCGCTTCTGCGGTCCCGCTTTTGTGTAAAACCAACCGCTTCTGCGGTTTCTCTCAATTAGCCGATCAACCGCTTCTGCGGTCCACCAATCGCAGAAGCGAGTTCGCTTCTGCGGAAATTACACCGCTTCTGCGGTTCCCAAGCCAACGCCTACTTTTCGCTCCTGCGGTTACCAAGCCGCTTCTGCGGCTCCGCTTCTGCGGTTCCCAAGCCGCTTCTGCGGCTCCGCTCCTGCGGTTCCCAAGCCGCAGAATCGGAAATACCAGAAGGCCTGCTGCAATTTTCTTCTAACCTCAAAATTTACCCGTTGAGCATCTGAAACACACCTGAGGGCCCCGGGACCTCAACCGATCACACACACAAGTCATATAACCTAACACGGACTCGCTCGAAGTCCCAAATCACAAAAATCAAGCTTATGAACTTCCAAGTCTTCAAATAACGAATCTCATGCCGAAACCTATCAATTCAACTCGGAATGACGCCAAATTTTGCAGACAAGTCCAAAATGACATAACAGAGCCGTTCCAACTCTCGGAATTGCATTCCGACCCCGATATCCCAAAGGTCAATTGTGGGTCAAACTTCTTCATTTTCCAATTTTAACTTTCGCCGAAATGCCTCAACTTACTCTACGGACCTCCAAATCTGAATCCGGGCGCGCACCTAAGTCCAAAATCACCATACGAAGCTGTTGAGATCATCCACGGCCCATTCCGGGGTCGTTTACCCAAAAGTCCAATTCCGGTCAACTTTTCACCGTTCTAACTTCCAAAATAAGCTTTCTTCTCTACATTTGACGCTAAACCATCTGAAAGCCGAATTCTACCATGCACGCAAGTCGATACTCATATTTCGAAGTTGTTCTATACCTTATGCCACCAAACGGGGCTTGATTTTCTCAAAACGTCTGGTCGAGTCGTTACATCCTCCCCCTCTTAAAACCAGCATTCGTCCTCGAACGTGCTAAGATTCGCCTCGAAGTCCTCAAGTCACTGAGTGCGCACTTCCAACATACACCCGCGGGTGATCCCACGTCACCCCAACACACTTAAGCTTGACGACATCATCTCAACTGAAATTTAACTTTCCTAGCAATACCAGTAAGCCTTCAAGCTAGAATTCTCACCTTCCATCCATTTCCAAAAGACCCGATCCTAAATCCATGTCCGATATCAGTCTCAACCAACTATTTCAATACAAGCCAACACACAGGGTACAACCACACAATATGACACCTCACACATAGGCCCACAATTATATTTCCGGTAGCAATACTTGCCTGAGATCAAATCCGTACCGGCCATAAGCCTCATATTCTACAGGAACTCTTTTCAAACCTCCACAACACTGGAGATGATATAAAACCCACGAAAACCACATAACAGACACCCGAATAACCAAACCTTAGCCAATACCAACGGGTACATATCCCACAAGCTAAACTCAAGAAGCATAGAACGGAAATGACTGAGTATAAGAAAGGAAACACATAGGGGAACTAACAAACAAATCAAACTAGCACAATTTCTTCTAAAACAGAAATCGACAAAAACATCTAACAAGAAAGAATGAAAGAATATAAAAGACTCACAATGATCTATACTGATATAACCTCTCACCGCAGTACACAGCCCGGTCTCGACATATCAATCACTTGAAATCACGAGGGTCCCGCCCTCAACACTAAATCACAAGTAGGGCTCACATCAACCTATCTAGAGACTCTCACTAGATCAATTTCGTCTATAATTTACAACACAAACCAGCTCCCACACCAGTGGAGCATAGAAATCACAGCTCGTAACCAAGAATGCTCAGAAGTCACATCAAGCCTACCAAAATAGACAACAAGAAAATACTACTAGCCTCGTAACTCTCGACAACGGCTAAAAATCAGACGATAGACACGGCTATCACTCATAAAACCTCCCAACAGGGTAATCACATAGATGGAGTGCAAATCATAAAGCGCTCCCATAAATGGAGCAACAAACAAAGAAATCCGCCCTGATAAGTAGAACTGTGATGGGCTACAGATAGTTCCCCTCAACAATAAACCAAATCCGTACCTGAATGTCATTCAACTGGTGCACCGGCCTCAACCCTACCATATGGAACACATCAACGAGCCGGGCCTCCCCCTCTTGGGGGCGCCCTCTACCTGCCTGAATACCTTGCTGGGACATACCGGTCTGAAGTCTGGGACAATCTCTCACCATGTGGCTAGTATCTCCACACTCAAAACACCCTCTCTGCTGACGAGGGGGTGGGAACTGTGCGGTACGGGTACTCCGAGACCCATGATCACCTGAGTTACCGTGCTGAGTCTGAAATGCGAACTGAACTGGCTGGCCCGCAAAACCTCTACCATGACGCACCCTGCCTCCAAAATAAGGACCTGTATATCTCTTCGGTCTACGAGGACTCCTCGCCTCCTCAAACTCTCCCTCCTGATCTCGTCTGCTCTCTCTTTCCTGACCCTGCCTGCCCTCTCTCTCTCTAGCATGCATACCCTCTATCCTCCTAGCGATGTTCACCACCTGCTGATATGGAATATCCATCTCCAACTCACGGGCCATGCTGGACCTGATTCTAGGAATAAGCCCCTCAATAAACCGGCGAACCTTCTCGCGAACAGTAGAAACCAACGCTGAGGCATGTCTAGCCAAGCTAGTGTAACGGACAGCATACTCCGAGACGGTCATAGAACCTTGGTGCAAATGCTCAAACTCCGCGCGCCATGCATCTATGAGGCTCTGAGGAACAAACTCTCTTAGGAACATATCTGAAAACTGAGTCCAAGTTAGTGAAGCTGCCTCGTCTGGACTGTCTAACTCATAGGTGCGCCACCAATCATAGGCGGCTCTTTGAAGCTGAAAAGTAGTGAAGGAAACCCCGCTCGATCCAGAGATACCCATAGTATGGAGAATACGGTAACACTCATCAAGAAACCCCAAGGCATCGTATGATGCTAATCCACTGAACACCGGAGGATCATACTTATTGAACCTCTCTAGTCTCATCTGCTCCTGCTCGGAAGTCGCTGCCATGCCCTCGGGCTGAACTGGTGCTGCAGGTGGCGTAGGAATAATCTCTGGAACCTGCTCAATATGCGCTCGCTGCTCAGGAGCGCGGGCGGCGGGAGTCTGTGCTCCTCCTCTGGCCTGGGATGCGGCTGCAGCAAGGGGAAGCAATCCTGCCTGAGCCAAAGTGGTGTACATACTCATGAACTGTGCCAAAGTCTCCTGAATAGCTGGGGTAGTAGTAGTAGTGGGCGTGTTAGGTGCCTGGACTCCGGCTGGATCTGCTGGTGGTACCTCGGCGGCAGCTCGCGCAGGCACTCTCGCTGCACCTCGTGCGCGTCCTCGAACTCTACCCCGGCCCCGACCTCCGACGGCTGCAGCAGGGGGCGCGAGTGCCTGATCACCTCGAGTAGTACGTGTCCTCGCCATCTGTGAGAGAGTAGAAGACAAAGGTTTAGGATTGTGGATGTCAAAAATCTCGCACGACAGGGAAATCAAGTGAAGTTGTATTTTCCTAACGGTTACATAGCCTCTCGCAAATAAGTACAGACGTCTCCGTACCGATCCACAAGACTCTAATAAACCGGCTTGTGATCTGTGACTCCTATGAACCTAGAGCTCTGATACCATCTTGTCACGACCCCAGTTCACCCTCCATGAACATGTCGTGTTGGCACCTAGTCCCTATGACTAGGTAAGCCTAACAATGCAAAAGATAAACCAAAATTTGCGGAAAAAAATAAATAAAACTGAACTGATAAAATAAACAGGGTTTAAGGTGCCGTTCGGCACATACCACAACAATTCTCAAAGCTAACAAAACTTCCCAAAACCCGAAAACTAACAATCACAAGCTAAGGGATACATAAGAGGCTCTGACTCAAGAATATCTATACAAAGGAGAAAATACTGGAAGAACTATACTTATTACAAAAAAGCTAGAAAGGGACTCTCGGTCTGCGGACGTAGCAGATATACCTTGAAGTCTCTACCAATACGCCTCCTTCCAAGGCTGACAGAACTTAACGGAAGTACCTGTATCTGCACAACAAAAATGTGTAGAAGAGTAGTATGAGCACACCACGGCGGTGCCCAGTAAGTACCAAGACTAACCTCGATGGGGTAGTGACAAGGAACAGTCAAGGTACCTACCGGTCGATAAACAGTATAATCATAGGAATAATGGTAATGACATATGAATATGTAAAGAATGCGTGAACGACCAAAAATGCTACAATTCACAATAAAGGACAAATACAACAATTAACAACAATAATATAATAAATGATGATACAAAACGATGGTAGAATCACAACCCACATCATAAGGCCACAACACAGTAAGAAAAGAAACAAGTAAATAACTTGTATCGTACAATGATATTCAGAGAAGGTCTTATCCCACTCTTTCCACAATTTCACCAATCTCGGACTAACCACAACTCGCGAAAACCCAGCATCTGAAATCTAACAATTTGCATCATGTGCCCCATCAATCTCATGGTCATACCTACAACTAACTGGCTAACTAGGGCCACTCTCCCAAATATAATGGATAAGCGAGGCGTACCTCCACCCTTAGAAAAACAAAATCGGGAGGAATTCACCTCTAATAGGAGTGCTCAGCTACATGTATGCTTGTGCAAGTGTTTCTAACAAAATTCTACCAACCAGCAAACATGAAAAGGAGGACGGACCGCACGTACGATGTTCCCTCACAACTCCCAAGCGGTAACGTTCATACA